>CAUIUS010000001.1:4702500-4752500 GCA_961210405.1 Drosophila mercatorum | reverse complement strand
CGAATTCGAATTCGAATTCCACTTGGCGCGCCAAGCACTCACACTAAAGTCTGGCAGTTGATCGAGGAAGAAAAAATGCCGTCGTTAGTTCGCTAGTTGCTCAATTCTTTCGCTCTCTTTCTTTCTCTTTCGCTCTTTCTGTTCCGAACTCACGTCAGCTCTGGCCGAATGCACAACACCGACTAAAGCGCACATTGCGCATGTGATAAAGTCAGAGCTAGAGCAAAAGCCGAAGCCCAAGCCGAAGACGAAGACGCAGACGCAGACGCAAACGCCAGACGAAGCCGCAGCCGAAGACGTCGACCAAAACGAAGCCAAAGCTCTGCTCTGAGGCGTTTGGCAGTTTGGAACAAAGCGCATTGTGAGCTTAGCTTTTTCGCGAGCATAAATCAAACGCATTAAATACATACATATTTATAAATATGCATATTAAATACAATTGCTAATCAATATGTATAAATGATAATATATTTGTCTATAGAAAATATTATTTTTGAAAACATTTTAAAAAAAGTATAAAAATAAATTAAGTAAAAAATTAAAATTCAAATATAAATATACAATAAAAAAAATAATAAATAAAAATAAATAAAATAAAAAATATGTACACATATACTTATTTATTATCAATACCATATTTGAATACATTATATATTATATTTGGTACATGTATTCAAATATATTCAAATATTTTATAAAATACCTCATTTCTCAATATACATATACATATACATATATATAATACAAAAAAATTGGCATATATACATACATATATTGGCATATATTTTAATACTCCTTCTTGTGTAGAAATATATTTTATTTGTAATTGATAATTATTTATATATGTATTATATATGAATATATTTTATATATATATTTACATTTACATATAAGTATTTTTTAAATATTTTAAATGAACATTTATAAATAAATGTATGCATATCCATTATTTATACATTCCCTTAATATTATTTTTAATATATTATTATATTATTTTATATATTATATTTTTTGTGTAGAAATATATTTTATTTGTAATTGATAATTATTTATATATGTATTATATATGTATATATTTTATATATATATTTAGATTTACATATAAGTATTTTTTAAATATTTTAAATGAACATTTATAAATAAATGTATGCATATCTATTATTTATACATTCCTTTAATATTATTTTTAATATATTATTATATTATTTAATATATTATTATATATTTAATAAATTTCTAAATGTATGTAATTTATTTATTCCTTTCATTTTATTTTTTAGTTATATTTTATATTTTACTACCCACATATACTTCAATTTAAATCTACTCTGATCTATCTACAAATTTGTCATTACTTTCTTTCCTGGAACTAGGGCTGACCCACAATTTAGAAGGTACGTACATACGTACCTCCCGACTGACTATATAAATGAGACGCTGCGCGGCATTAGCTAATGAGCACATCTATCACTTTTGTTATTTTCACAATTTGCTCGACACGATCGGCGGTGCCAAAAAGTTAAATGATGCAGATTTCCAGCACCGCCACAAAGTGGAGCAACTATAATTCTATATAATATATGTGTATGCAGATATATTTAAGAGCAGACCCTCATTAATCAGGCAATTTCACATGCTCAACTTTATAGAACTTCCATTAATCTCCTCCTCAGCCCAACAGCTGAGCGGGTCGCAACGGCGGAAACGAACTCAACTGCAGCTGAAACGAAACGGAATGCGAAACGGAGCGAGAGAGAGCGAGGGAGAGGGAGGGAGAGGGAGAGTGTGAAGGCTGCAGGAGGAGGCAATTGCAGATCGTAAATATGCTAATGATAAACAATCAACATTAAAACATTTAGCGAAATGTCTCGCTGTCATTGTGGGCGCAAGGATCTGAGCGTTAACTTGTCCAACTCGATTGCAATTTATGCAAATTTCGTTCATTATGAAACTTGGCTAAGACATTGTGGCCAGAGAGTTATTGCATTAGTTATTGCCAGCGACAGATAAGTGTGACCGTATGCAAATAATATAATAACTGAAAATGCCTTTTAAATGCAGGGAACTGCAACAAGCTGTGAATAGACTAATTTTTATGTTATGCCTATGCCTGCAATTAATCTCCCGATATGTTATATCTACATATTTTTTAAAAATATATATTTATGCAGCTCTCTTCACATTTCTCTTTTACTAAACTCTATGATAAATACTTTCCTGGATATCTTCAGCAAATAAATTGAATATTAAAGACATATCAAAGCTACGATACACTATCTTTCTATAATTAAGTATATTTTAGTATTTTATAAATTTTTATATTTATGAAAATTTCAATATGAAAATTCTTTGATATTGCTTTAAATTGTTTTACTATAAATGTAAAAAATTATCTATTGACAATTTTTATACTTCTTTAAGTAATTTAGCTTGAATATAATTTGTAATTTTTTAATTTGAGATAAAACTAGATTTTAAAATTCTAAAACTATGAGTGTTTTTATTTATAATATGCGTTATCTTACTATATATTTTGTTTTCTTTTCTATTTTATATTATGGTTATTTTTATTTTATTTTTTATATTGTTTTTAATATTATTGAAATTTAATTTTCATACTATTTTTTATATTTTATATATTTTTTTAATATTATTTTTATTTTGAACTATTTTTAATATTAATTTAATTTTATTTTTTCATTTAGCTTTTTATTATTTAATGGTTTTTATTTTTATTTTATGTTTATTATATTTTAATTTTATTTTTAATTTATTTGATTTTTTATTTATGTTTTTTATTCATTTTTTTATTTTATTTTTATTTTATTTTTATTTATTTTTTATTTAATTTTTTATTGTTTTTTTTAATATTATTTTTATTTTATTTATTTTTTTTATATATTTATATGTACAATATACTTTTAACACTAACATTTCAAAAGCAATTATATTTCCTGATTGGACATACTACATATGTACATATGTATATAGCTCTTTGCCACTTCGTGAACGAGTATTGGGACCACAGGGAGTATCCAGTCTGAGCCAATATGAACTGCGGCTATCTACATCTATATCGATATCGCTATCGACATCGGAAACTAACGGAAACTCTGTTCAGTTCTAATGTATCTATTAACTGTTTATCTCGGGCTCGACTCGAGAGGAATGAGTTGTCTGTCGAGTCGGCACAGACGGAAGTCGTGGCAATAAAATAAAAACAAAAACTACAATCATAATCGAAACAATTAAACAAAGGCGAGCTGTAAGATACATATACGTATAGCCTAGCTCTATGTATCAATAACAACAACAACAACAACGACTAGCATAACAATAATAAAGTTGATGACTATTGACGGCAATGATTGCCAGCCGATCTAAATCTGACGTTTGCCATAGCCAAAGGAATGGCATGAATGAAAAGGGGGTGCGTTGGGGGATGGGGGGCTGGCAGGGGGTGCTGGCTGGGAGGGGCATGGCCCGTATGGGTGCGGCGCCAACGTGAAACCTAACGGCAACGCCACGATCCACACACACACACTTAGATACATATGCGTGTGTGTGTGTGTGTATGTGTGTGTGTGTCTATATTATATTATAAAAACCTAGCTACATATGTTTGTAATCTATATTTTTTTTCTCTATTTTTTCCGCCACATTCTCCAAGGACAAACAACATTTTAGTGAGCGCCGCTGCCGCTGCCGTCGCCGCCGCCGGCTAACGGCAAAAGGTAGTCCAAGTCCGCAGCTAAGATTGATCTACAAAGCTCAGCTCGGGTCTCTGGTCTCTGGCTGAATCTGGTTGAGTTTTTCGCATTCGCGTTGCCAACTTTCCTTTTTGTCTACACACACATGTGTGTGTGTGTGGGCACAAAGTGTGCGGGCGCACATTAAAACAAAAACACACAAACAAACAAACAAACAAACAACAACAACAGCAACTGAAACTAAAGCAGAAAACAACAAAAGCTCAGCATAGGCACTGCCAATGAGGGCAGCACATTAAAAAGGTGTGGCAACTCGGCTACGTTCTGGTGCAGCAGCAACAACAACAACAACAATAGCAACAACAACTGCACCATACGCCAACATAGCAGTTAAAGTTAAAGTTACAGTTACAAATTCAAAAGCCTCCAGCGCCAGTGCCTGGGCCCACCAAAAACAAAAACAACAAAAAATGGCATAAATACGAAAATTGTGTTGGCTTTTCAGCAGCTTGAAACAAAACTTCAAGCGACACCAGACAACACACACAGCCACACACACACACAGACACACACACACAGCCACAGCCACACACACACACACAGCCACACACAAGATACAGCAGCTAGAACAAAGCACCAAAGTGACAAATACACTTACGAAACAAATAACAAAAAATATAATAAATTTATATAAATATCTAGTATAAAGTAAAGTATATATAAAGTATAAACTATATCTGTAATTAAAAAATATATTCAGATACAGTAAATACAGTGAAACCTTGTTATAAAGACTCTGAGGGGTACCAGAAAATTGTGCTTTATGTCTATTGATTCGCTATAGATACTTATTAGTAAGCCCTCTGTAAAGTCAAGTCATATATAAATATAAATATAATTATAATTATAATTCAAATAAAATTGTATTAGAATTCATGTATGTGGAATATGCATATATTTCAAATATATAAATTAATAAATCAAAGAATTTTCAGTATTTACATTTCATTCTCGTATATATACTAGTGAACCGCTGTCAAATTGTTAATCTATAATATTAATATTTAAATAATATATATACATTTTTATTTTATTTACATTTTGTCAATATTTTATTAACATTTGAATCTAAAATATTTTAAAGAGATAAGCTAATTAAGCTACCGGGTTCATACGCCATTTATAAAGGTTTTAATTCTTTTTTTCTTAATTTTTAATAATTCTTCACAAATTTTATAGGTAATAATAATAATTGTAGAAACTTGTATTACTGCAACAGCAAATTCCTGGTTTCGTTCATTTATTATATTTTATCCCCCTTACAAGAGATAGAAATAATTTAAAATCTACTGAAGCTGCTTTAAAATATTTTCTAACCCAAGAAGCTCGTGCTTCAACAGTATTATTATTTTCAAGTAATTATTATTTTATGATATACTTTTTAAATATTTATTATATATACTTAAAGAATTTTCTATTCATTTTATCAATGTGTATTAATATTATATTTACATTTTTTAAATTGTGTTTTTTTTATATTTTCACAATATTTTATGCATATTTAAATATTTTCATTGATATATATTTAGAAATATTTTATCATTATTTAATTTTTATTTTATTTATACTTTTTAGCTATTTAATTTAAGCATTGCAAATATTTTGATAGTATTTTATATATACATATATATCTTATAATGCTCATTTATTGTTCGATATTTTGTATTTATTATTATTTTATTTATTATTTATTTACTTATTTATTTCTTATTTATTTAATTTTTAATTATTCTTTATTTATTATTTATTTAATTTTTAATTATTTATTTATTATTAATTTATTTTTTATTTATTATTTTTATTTATTATTTTATTTATTATTTATTTATGATTTATATTTATTATTCAATATTCGATATTTTTATTTATTACTTATTTATTTATTTTTGTATTCATTTATTTATTATTTCTTTATTTATATTTATTATTTAATAAGTTATATTTTCATTCATAATTTATTTATTTATTTATATGTATTATTTAATATTAGATTTTTTATTTATTATTGTTTTATTTATTATTTGGTACATATATTCTCATCTCTTTCAGTTACAAACTCAATGGCAAAGTATTCGCGCCCTCAACAACTGCGAAACACACAAATTGTTAATAATAATAATTTGTTGTTGTTGTTGCTGTTGTTATTGTTGTTGTTGCTTATGCATTTAATAGCGATTGGATCGTTTAATTTTTCTCAATTTTTTCATGCTTTAGTTTTAGTTTCAGTTCTTGTTGTTGCTATTGTTGTTGTTGTTGTTGCTAGTCGTGTGTTCGCATATGATTTTGGGTGTTGGATGTTTGGAGTTGGCTGTTGGCTGTTGGCTGTTCGATGTTTGGTTTACATTTAATTTTTGGCGCTTGCCAAATCGCCAAACAATTTATTCAAAGTGTTGGCGACAATTCACTTTTCGCATTGAATTTTGGATTCAAATTCGGATTCGAATTCGAATTCGAACTCGAAGTCGAATTTGGATTTGGGGCGCTCGACTCTTGCGCTTGCGCTTGCGCAATGGCAGCGCCAAAAATTTATGGCCCGCCACTTACCGCAGATCGGAGCAAGGTCAAAGCAGTTAGAACCACGACAAGGCGTGGCGGGGCGTGGCAAGGGGCAAGTGGCAAGGGGCGAGAGCTCAACAGGTTCGACTCCAGGCAGGAACCTGGTCGAGTGGCTGAGTCAGCAGCCAATTGACTTTGATTTGTGGCGCTGCACGAATAAATCTGCAAATCAAATGCAATTCCCAAGGCCACGTCAAGTGGGGTGGCGGGTGGTCTGGGTGGCTGCACGAAAAGGTCAACCGAAGAGAAATTGCGCCCAACACAAAAGTGAGAAAGTTAAAAATTATGTCAAAATTTGAATTACTAGATGAAGCTGCCGCTGAGGAGAAACATTTCGCAGCCGACGAAACAATGCAAAAATGAATTTTCCTATCAGCTGTGGCCGTGGCGCTGGCTCCAACCGCGGCTGCTGCAGCGACGGGAAACGCTTTTCACTTTCGCAAATGAGACAGACGCCGTCGTCGAGGAGGAGGGCTTGACTCAGTTTCGACATTCAGATGCCGCGAGATGAACATGTCACTCCAACAGCAACAGCAGCAGCTGCAGCTGCAGCAGCAGCAGCGAGAATCACAGTTATTGCAGCAACCGCAGCTGCAGTAGCTACTACCTACCCCCCTCCCCTGCCAGCCATATGTTTTCCCTTTTGTGGCATTATCTCCGTTCGGCACACAAGTGAAAATGCTTTCACGCCTACAGACGCACTGGGAAAATGCACGGGCTAAGAGGAAAAGCGAGCCAGTTAAATGAAAGTCATTTAGACTCGCATTATGATTAGTTCTTTGACTATCAATTTGACTTTAAATTGTATGCAAATAAAAAATATATGTGATTATTTATTAGTGTATACTAATCTCTCGGGCAATCAACTCTTTGTGCTTCGAGATCAAAGCCTGGGAAACCGCATGGGAAACTGAAACTGAATTAAGTCTGCAATCAGCTGATCCTGTTCTGCTCCCATACGAGCTACAATGGGACAGCAAAAATCATTAATTTTTAGCTATTTAAAACTAGAAATCAAATTCAAGCTTTAAAATGAATATGTTCACAGGGTGGCACGTTAACAGGCTATTGCGTTAACAGGATGTCACGTTAACAGGGTGGCATGTTAGCAGCCTGTCAGGTTACGAGGCTGTCAAGTTAACAAAGTGTCTCTTTAACAGGGAAATCACATTAACATAATCTTACGTTAACAGGGTGTCACACTAACAGGCTGTCAGGCTGACGGGGCTGCTAAATTAACAGGCTATTGCGATAGCAGGATACCATGTTAACAGGGTATCACATTAAGAGGCTGCTTCATAATCAAACGTATGCAATTAAATCAATTGAGAAGTGGAGCATATGTCACACCTTTTCATTTTCAACAGCTTCAAAATCTTCAATTTCAAGTTCTCGAGATCTCATCCAAGTAGACCAGACCCTCGCCTAGACGAAAGCCAAATAAATAATTCATAAAGATCAGATTCATTACTCAAGAACAGACAAATGCAAGACGAACTTAACAAATAATAAGTTCCATTTGATATTTCACATTATCTTTCAATTGTCTCCATCAAATTGAGAAAATATGCTACATTACTTAATGAAAAGTCAACTTGTTAGTTAATTTGCTTTTGAAAGCAACGGAAATAGTTGAACAGAAGCTGCCATGGCTGGCAACAGCGCTGTTATGTGTCGATATACGTTCGTAGCAGTGAGCTTGTGTCACAGCATGCGCCACAGCCACTCTGTGCACTGTAAATAGTGAGGGAATGTAAACTGCGCCACAGCCTCACTGTAAGTTAACAGCTAAAGTACAAAGAGAATATGATTAACATAACGTTAACATTGCAAAGAGTAAGACAATGTAAAACGTCATTGTGAAAAAATCATGAATATGCTAATAAAATACTAATTAATCCTTAATGTATATAACAGTTTCAAAATAGAAAGAGTTTCAAAATAAATAATTAATTTTAAATGAATTTAACAGTTTCAAAATACAAATAACAAATTAAAGAAATAATTCAAAAGTACGCAAGTTCACTTAGCAGACATCAATATAGAGCATATTGCCCTGGTGTTATCGATATATTTATGCGATATTCCGCAAAAAATACTAAACTAAAGCTGTTAAACGGCCATAAACAATTGAAAGTGATCTTCGCCCGCTGTTATTGAAGATTTGTGATAAGAGATTGAATTTCTAGATTAATTGGAGTAAATTTATCCTACAACTGATTTGACATTCCACAAACTTGCCGTATGACAGTTGGCGCTGCTTCAAATGTCAGTTTAGCCTCTCGAGCCTATGCCGAATGCCAGCTTCATCGTCATTCGACTTTCAAGGCTCGTCCTGAGCGGAGCTCCTCAATTTGTTCAAATCGAAAATTAAAATCTGAAAACGAAAAAGGGAAAAGCGAAAAAAACGGATCAAAAATGAATAGTGTGATTCCGGTATTCTACAACGCGGAGACCGTGCGCCGCGTCCTCAACTGGCCCATGGTCAACGATGCCGTCGAGGCGGCCCTCAAGGCCGTCGTCGATCCGACCGCCCGCGAGGTGGCTGAGCCGGGGCAGCCTGAGCAGCGCCCGTCGTCGTATGTGAGCCAGCCGGCGCGCGGCATCACCATCGCCAACAACGATCCCACAAAGCTGCTCTTGACCATGCCCGCCTTCGTGGGCAACTATCAGCTGACGAGCGGCGGGGGCGGCGGGGACGCCACCAGCGTCAGCCGCTCGACCCTGGCCTGCAAGGTGGTCACCTCTTTCCGCTCGAACCAGCTGCTCCAGCCGCCGCTGCCCAGCATTAGCGCCAACATCTTGCTCTTCAACGCCCGCACGGGCGAGCTGGAGGGGCTGATGGCCGGTACGGACATCACCACTTGGCGCACCGTGTCCGCCTCGCTGGTGGCCACCAAGTACTTGTACTTCCGCCGCTTCGGGCCGCGCGCCGAGCATCAGCTGGACATCAATGTGGCCGTCATTGGGTGCGGCATCCAGGGCAAGATGCACGCCGCCGCCATGTGCGCCAACTTCAAGGTGAAGCAGCTCACCCTCTACAACCGCACCGGGGAGCGTGCCGTCCAGCTGGCCAGCGAGCTGCGCCAGCGCATGGCCAAGGACAAGGAGAACTGCTACGCAGCCAACCTGCCCTACGTCAAGGTTTGCAGCTCGGCCCGCGATGCCGTCGCCGAAGCCGACGTCATCTGCATTGCCACCTACTCGCGCGAGCCGCTCATCTATGCCGGAGATCTGCGCGGCAAGCGCTCCATCCACATCAATGGTAAGTTGGATCTGCCTGAAGCTAATATGTCTTTAACCCATCTCTCTCTCTCTCTCTCCCTCTCAGCTGTGGGCGCTGGCGAGGTGCACTTTGGCGAGGTCGCCGACGACATATACCGCGAGTCGCTGGTCTACGTGGACTGCATGGCCAATGCCAACGCGGAGCTGGTCGGCCTGCCGGCAACCATAGCCGGTGAGGTGGGCGAGATCATAGTCAACGGCAATTATCCGGACGCACAGGCCCTGACCATATTCCAATCCATGGGTAACTGCGACTCTCTAATCGACTCCTCATTGAGTTCTCTCTTAATCGAAATCCTTTCTGTCTATCCCCCTGCAGGCATGGCCTCCGAGGACGCCTGTGTGGCCGAGGCCGTGCAGGCAGCCCTGGTCTCCTCCGGCGAAGTGATCTAAGGCTCCCAGCCGGAAGCCCCCAGCACATGGCCAAGATGACGCTATGCTAACCGAGGCTAACAAACTTTAGTTCATAAGCAACTATATATGTATTTCCCGATCTATGTATATATATATTATATATATATATGTTTGAATATTTGCGCAATTGAAACACTGCTTGTTTTTTTTTTGTAAATTTTTTTTGTTTTTTGTAATCATTTTAGTATTTTTTTTTATTTTCAATGTTGGTTTTTGTTGTTTTTTTTTGTTCATTTTTTTGTTTTTGAAATTTGTTATTAATTAATTTCATTTTGTTTTACTTATTAATTTAGTATCTGGGTTTCCTCTCCCGCCTCCTCCTCCTCATATCAACCGCTTGCCCCGCCCACGTCCCTGCACGCCCCTTGCACACACATCTCGTACTCATCCAATTTGCATTTATATATATAATTTTTTGTTTTGTTTTTCTGTTTATCATAGATGCTGTTAGCCTGTAGAAACGTGGCCTAGAACCCAGTGGGAAGTGTTTTTTGGTTTTTCAATTTTCGTTTTTTGTTTTTTTGAGTTGGCTTTTGGGTCCCAGTCTAAGCCCTGTTTGCATGCGCTTTCCCACTTTAATTTTTTAGCATAACTATCAAATAATTATATATATATATAAATATATATAATCGGTTTTTTTTTTGCTTGTCAATTTAAATTTAAATTTTATAATTATTAATAAAATACTCAACAAATAATTTAATCTTGGGACTTTCGCTGCAAATGAGACACCAGCTTGTTGTTGTTGTTTGTTTGTTTGTTTGTTTGTTGTTTGTTGTTGTATTCCATGCTATTGTTGGGCTCTAAGTATGTATATTTTGATTTCTTTCTGTTTATTTAGTTAAGTACTATTTAAACACTTAATAGTTATATTATGCTTTTTTTTATGCCTTTTTTTATGCCTTTCTTGTTTTTCTTCCTCAAAATAAATGAAATAAATCATAAAAAATCCGTTTGCTTCATTTTTTTTCTTCAAAACATTTTGTTTTTGTTTATTTTGTTTGTTTGTTTGCCGTTTCGCGAGCCGAAACTTGTTTTTAAAAAAATAATAATAAAAATAATAGTTTTGTTTCTCATCGAATACATAATATACATATATATGTATATATATATATATATATATATATATATTCTTTAAAATGTGCATTTTACATATAGATTCGCTCTTGCTGTCAAGTCAACACCCACGCAGAAAAAAAAGAAAAAAATCAATCATAATATATAGTATAATATAATTATAATTATAATAATAATAAAATTAATAATATTATATAGTTGATATTAAACATAGATTTAAATTACATTATTTATTTACGTGACAATAATTTTTTAAAATATATTTATATATATTTTTTTTAAATATATATATATATAAGCACACACGCATACATATGTATATATGCATGTGCATCTGAATAATAAAAAAAAAAAAATTCACACTTAAAACTGCTGGCTAAAATTAAAGGAAAGTACGCACGTACATGCACAACTGCATAATCATAATCATAATCATAATAATAATAATAATATATAGAATTGTTTAACTGTATAATTAGTACGCAGCTCTTGAAATGGTTCTCGATTTCCCCGTGTGTGTGTGTGTGTGTGTTTTTCGCTTTGCATCATCGAATTTATTAAATTGTAATTAGGCATAAATTAATTATTATTATTATTATTTGTATTATTACATTTATATATGTATATTTAATATTTACAGTTTCTTTGCTACTTGTTTTTTGTTTCTTTTTACTTATTTTCTTTTCGCTTTTTGCTTGTTCTCTCTCTCTCTCTTTCAGCCTACAACTTGTGGCGTTGCTGTTGCCGTTTCATGTGTGCCTATCGCTGTCTCTGTCTCTGTCTCTACCTCTGTCCGCCCCATGTCTCTGTCTCTGTCTCATTCGGTTTCGCTTTTGCAATATTTCATATTTACTTTGTTAGCGCACTAAAACCTAATTTTCATTTCATTTTTTTTTTTGTTTTTTGCTTTTTTGTATTTTGTATTGACTAAAGAAAAAAATGTGATTTTTTGTTGTTGTTTTTTTTTTACTTTACTTTACTTCTGCACTCTTTCGCTTGCTGTCGCTGTCTCTGTCTCTCTTTGACTTCGGCTTGAAAAAGCTGTGGAATTTGGGTGCCATTGAAAGTGCCCGACGAAGAGTCCCCAACCCGCCCCCGAACCTACATATATCAACTTTAGCTGGCATCTCTCTCTCTCTCTCTCTCTCCCTCTCTCTTTCTCTCTCTCTCTCTCTCGCTTAGCCATATCTCAACATTTTAGTTTCGTTTTCAAAGTTTTCACACATATATATATATATATACATATATATGGGCTTTACATACATATATATATATATACATATATATATATATATATATATACCTCTATATATATTATTGAAACATTTAGCGTGGTAGTTGTTGTTTTTTTGTTGTTTTTTCTCATATTTTTAAATGGTTTTGTTTTTGTTATATATATATATATATATATATATATGTATATATAGTATATGTATATAGAGTATATACATATACTATATATATGTATATATAGTATATGTATATACTATATATACATATATATAGTATATATATATCTATTAATATGCCTTTGATATTAATATTTAATACATTGTTACGCAGTAGTTCATTACAATTATGTTTTAAAATTAAAAAAAAATATTTTATGTAATATGTATACATATATATAGGTATATATATACATATATATGCACATATACATATATCTATATATATATTATATATATATATATATTTAATAAAAACTATTACATTAGTTATTTTATATTTAATAAGAAGTAATTTTCTTTCTTTCTTTCTTTTTTTTGTTTTCTCAGATGTGTTTGCTTACATATTCATATATATATATATATACATATACATATATATGCATATATATATATACATCTATTTAAGAGTTGGTACAACTTGTTGAAAGTTTAGCTTTTGTTTGTTGTTCTTGTTGTTGCTATAAAAAATGTTTTTGTATTTCTTTTTGACTCTTTCTTAACTTCTGTTATCTTTGATAAATATTTCAACTATTTCTGCTTGTCTCACTTGCTCTGCATAAACCATTTTTATAACTTTGCTAGTGTTGTTTAGCTTGGGTTGTTGTTGTTGTTGTCGTTGTTCAGCGTGTGTGTGTGTGTGTGTGTGTGGGTGTGTGTGTGTGATACTCTGGGATGCAACAGAATTTTGATACAAAATAAATGTTATTAAATCTAAATGCAAAAACGAAGACGAAACGAATTCGAAATTCATTTAAAAAGTTTTTAAAAATATTTTTAAAATTTTGAAAGGGGTCATGTGAGGGGGTGGGTGGGTGGTTGATGGATCAGAGTATACAAATTACTGGCATAATTATCGGTATTAAATATGTATGTAATGTAATGTATTTTATATATAATGTATATATAATATGTGTATGTGTGTATAAATGTATTTGTATTTATGTAAAGCGTGAGTTGTTGTATTTTAAGGCAAACTCAAGTAAACTAAACAATTTGCAGTGTGTTGGTGGTGTCTGAACAACATTACAACTAAAACCCATTGTGTGTCAGTATATATATATATATACACATATACATATATATGTATATATATATAAATATGTGTATGTTAAGTTCATGTTACTGTTGCTGCTGTTAATGTAACAACTCTCTGTTCTGCTCTGCTATTTTCTGTTATCTGTATTTGTTGCCGTTTTTCATTTGCTTTTGCTTTTGCTTTTGCTTTTGGCCTTTTTCTTTCTTTCTCAATCTACGCTAATTTTTGCTATAATTTTTTGTTGCTCTTGTTGTTGTTGTTGCTGTTGCCTGTTACTATTAAGTATTAGTTTTTATTATATATATATTTTCGTTTTGTAATACATAGAAAAACGGTTTTTCTCCTTCTCCTTCTTCTTCTTTATCTCCATCTGTGGATATCAGACGCCGCTCTCGGCGCGTTCTCTTCTTGTGGTTAACTAGTTTCTAATTTACATTTATCATTTTGTTTTGCTTTTTGTTTTTCCTTTTTTAAATTATTATATTATAATTAGTATTATTATTAACTTTCTGCTGCTTCTTTACGTTCTTCTGTGTTTAATATAGTTAACAAAAAAAAAAAAAAAAATACACGTTTTTTTAGCAGCCTTTTTAAACAACTATGTAGCTCTTCATCTCTCCTCGTGTCCACCTCTGCTCCACATCCCTCTCTCTCGCTCTCTCTCTCCCTCTCTTGTGTGTTTCGCTTCTGCTCTTGCTTCAGCTCTAGCTTCAGCAATTCAGCGTTCGTCTTTAGCTTCGAACCAATTCTCGATGTCTTTGCTGTTTTGCGTTCTTTCATTATTCTTATGTTTTGCTGTTTACTTCTTGTTGTTTGTTTTCTTCTTCTTCTTTTTTTTTTTTTTTGCTTTACGCTTGTTTATCACATTTAATATAATATATATCTATATATATTTATATTTATATATATATGCATATATATGTATGCATCATGTACATATGTATATATATGTATGTATATATTTATATATGCATATATAGTTGTGTTTAATTTAGTATTGTTTTTAATTTTTATGCATTTGCGGCGCGCTTTCTGCTTGGGAGGCGTCAGTGGAAATTCTTCGGGTTGTTCTTGCTGGTTATTGTTGTTGTTATTGCTCTCTCTCTCTCTCTCTCTCTTTCTTTGTTTATCTCTCTGACAACTGCAACTGCAACAAGAGAAGCAGCCAGCAAGTGTGTGTGTGTGTGTGTGTGTGTGTTCGTTCGTTAACTGTTGGCAGTGTTGCTTAACGTCCGTGGGCACAATCTACAGCAATTCCTGCTGCAGCAGCAACAATTGTTGTTGCTGTTGCAGCTGCGCCTGTTGCTGCAACTGCTGCTGTTGCCAGCGCTTGTACATGCCCAGATAGGTGCGTGTCGTTGTTGTTGTTGTTGCCGTTGTGGTGCTGGTGGTGCTGTTGCTGTTGATTGTTGTTGCTCCGACTGCTGCTGCTGCTGCTGATGCTGCTCCGGCCGCTAGTGCTCCTGTTGATCCTCCTGATCCTATGCCAGTCCCCAACGAGGGCATGGCCAGTCCAGGCAGCTGCAGTTGATGTGAATGCAATGTTGTTGCCAGTGTTGTTGTTGTCGATGATGATGATGATGACGATGTTGCTGCTGCGGCTGCTGCTGCCACTGACTGCAGCTTATAGTGGGTGGCATCCATCACAGTCTCATAGCAATAGGCGGCCGCATCTAGTAATGTTGTGGCATAATAGCTGCCGGTGTGCAGCCGCCGATTGCAGAAGTTTGCGTTCATGATGTTGTTGTTGTTGGTGCTGCTGCTGCTATTGTTGTTGCTATAGTAATAGTTATTGTTGCTGATACGTTGCTGTTGGCTAGCAGCTGCTGCTGCGGCGGCGAATTATGAATTGGAATTGCGTTTAGTTGGCAGCTAGGACGAGCTGGACTGATTCATATTGCCAAACATGTGGGCTTGGAACGAGGTTTGTCCCGCCGAATTGGCCTGCGACGTGGACGACTGTTGCTGCTGTTGCTGCTGCTGTTGTTGCTGCTGCTGCTGCGCCTGCTGCTGGTTCAGCGAGCCACGACCGTGCTTCGGTATGGGCGGCTGTATATACTCGTGCCTTGCCAAGGCAAACACATCCATGCGATCCTCCTTCCGATAGGCCAAACAGCCGCGTATGAAGCTCTACGAATAGAAATTATATTACAAATCGCAAATCAAACACAATATGTATTTATATATTTATTATAGATATATAGCTATAGTTAATATGCTCCTGCTCTTACCTTTGCCTCGTTGGAAACGGTTGGTTTGTTGGAGAACTGCACTTCGGTGGCCTTCAGTATGGTATTCTCCTCGAGAATTGTTGCCTGCGATTGGTTATGGCCGAACGGCTTCTTTCCATATAAACACTGATAGAATATCACACCCACACTCCAAACGTCCACTTTCGATGAGATTTTCGGTGGATTCTTGCCAACCACAAAGCACTCCGGCGGCAGATACCTATCAAATGCAATTCATATCAGTTATATATGTCAATCGATTGATATATATATAGATGGTTGGGTATTTACCAGTAGGTGCCCGCGCCCTGCGAGGTCAGATCCATGCCATGATCCGGATTATAGTTCTCATCGTCCATCACTTTGGACAGACCGAAATCAGTGATTTTGATCTCGCCACAGACATTGCCCTCGGTTAACAGTATGTTGCCCGGCTTCAGATCGTAATGGATGACAGGCGGTTTAATCTCATTTAGATACTTGAGTGCAGATACAACCTGCAGGCAGAAGTTCCGAATACGATTAGTTATAGTCCTCTGATCTATATCAATTTGCCAGCCGCACACTCACCTGCATTATTATCGAGCGCGCCTCACGCTCGGGTATAGTCTTATGCTGCTTCAGATAAAAGTCAAGATCGTGACCATCACAATACTCCAGCACGGTGCAGAACGAGTTCGCATCGATCTCAAAGACATCGTAGAGCTTCACCACGCGCGGATGATCCAGCGCCTTGTGTATGTTGTACTCCCGCAAGGCGTGTCTGAGAAGGAGTATCAAATATATATATATATATACATATAAGTTATGGTCAAAGTAAAGGCTAGGTTTAACCCGATCTCGATCTCGATCTCTCACTCGTTCTCTCAGTTCCCTCTTCTACTTGGAAAAGCACACTAATTAAGTCTAGGTATGGAACTATTTATGCATCGCGCCCCACTCGAAAAGCTCTCTCACAATATACACAAAGAGTTTTATATAGCCTAAACATTGTATCTTAAGGTTATGGAGCCTTCACGATCTGATGCTAATGTCCTAACTCCGTCGCTGCTGCCTCTACTCACTTGATATAATTAGCTTTCTTATCCTCCTTCCAATCCTTGTTTAATTGGTGCACCTTACATGCGACATAGCGTTGCTCCTTGAGGTCGAATGCCTTGTGCACCTCGGAGAAGCCGCCCTTGCCCAGCAGCATCAGTAGCAGATAGCGATCGTTCAGCACGGGATGATTGTTAAAGCGGGACTGCAAAGGGAAACGAAGCAAAGTGAATATTAGTATACGCCGGATTGCGTACGGAAATTAATCCCACCTGATCTTCGTTGAGTATGCGCTTGAGCTCGCGTATGTGGAGATTACGTTCACGCTCGAGCTTCTCCATCTCCAGCTGGAGATCGGCGTCCTCCTTCTTGAGGGCGTTCTGTCGCAGCTTGAGTATCTCATCGTATTCGTAGTACTCCTGCGCCGTGTACGCGCCCGACACCGGATCTGGCTTAAGAAATGTGCCCGAATCGGAGCAGCTGCCACTGTCGTTGCCACCGATGCCGCCACCGCCGCCAGCGCCGGTTGCGCTGCCAGCACCGCCGGCACCGCCACCACGATCCGACAGCCTGTCGCCCACTCCGCCGCTGTTGCCGACATTCGCACCGGATCCGACGCCACCGCCGCCGCCCGCAACACCGCCGCCAGCGCCGCCGCCGCCATTGTGGAGCAGCTGCGCCTGTTGGGCCTGCGTTGAATTAGAGCGGGAGAGACCACGGCCGCAGGAGACGACCACGACGGGGCCGCTGCCGGCGCCAACGCCACCGGCGCCAGTTGCATTGACGGCGGCATTGCCGACATTCCCGATGCCGCTGTCCAGACTGCCGGCGCCGGCGTTGCCGCCCAGCCGATCGGTCAGCTGGGAGGAGTCATTGGAATTGGAATTCTGTTGCTGTTGCTGCTGCTGGTGTTGGTTGTTCTGCTGGTTGCTGTTGTTGTTGCGCTTGCGCCCGGACTCGGCTGGACGCTTCTTCATCAGCTGCTTCTTCTGGCGATCGATCTCCTCCCGCTCGGCCGTGATCTCCTCCTGGCGTCGGCTGAGCTCCTGAAACGCATAGCCGTCCGTCCAGTTCTCCTGGAATGTGGCGCCGACGCGCTGTGTCACAAACTGTCCCAATCTCAGGCGGTTCTGCATGCACTTCTGCCGCGCCTCCTTCTTCTCGATGCTGCTCTTCTCCTTGAGCAGCTTCTTCACCACATCGATGCACTTGGCAATGTGCGACTTGTGCTGGTCTATCGACTTCTGGTGGCTCATTATCTGGCACTTCTGCTCGTCGGAGAGTCTTGTCATCTCGTCCAGCTTCGCCTTGCCCGACTCGTGCTCCGCCTCCCGCTCCTGCAGCTCCAGCTGCGACACCTCCGTCTGGGTGCCCTTCGTGTACGTCATGATCGCCGTCGGCATCGGCAGCGGCGGCGGCGGTGGTGGCAGTCCACCAACCACGCCCACGCCCACACCCACATTGACACCAACCCCAACGCCCACATTGACGCCCATCGTGCTCAGCTGCTGATGCGTGGGCACCACAGCGACACTCGCCGCCGACGTTGTCACGGGCAACTGCTGCTGCTGCTGCTGCTGTTGCGCCTGCTGCTGTCCCGCCTGTGGGCCAACGCCAACACCCACGCCCACGCCCAGCCCTAGGCCGGCCGCATTGAGTACACCATGTGTCACGCCCACATGTGACATGGGCACGCCCATTTGCGTCTGCTGAGGAACCATTGCATTGGAAGTCTGTTGCTGCTGTCGCTGCTGCTGCTGCTGCTGCTGTTGCTGCTGTTTGGCCGCTGCCGCCGCCGCTGCTACCGCCGCCGCCGAGCTAACGAAATGAAAGTCGGCGCCGGGCTGCGGCACCTGCTGCTGCTGGCTGGGCGACTGCGTCTGTGGACTAGTTGAATGATAGCCGTGTATGGAGTAAGCGTTCGTCGTCTGCACCTGGCTGTTCACCTGTTGCTGCTGCTGCTGCTGCTGTTGCTGCTGATGCTGCACCTGCTGCTGCTGCACCTGCTGCTGCTGCTGCTGCGTGGCTGACGACGGCGATTTGCTGCCCGTGTGTTGCCGCAGGCTCGCATTGCCGCCGGTCTGCTGCTGCTGCTTGTTGAAGTAATCGTTGATCTTCTTGTCATTGGCGCCGGGCAGCAGTAGGCGCGCACTCTTGCCGCCAGCGCCGGCGCCGGAGCCACTGACACTGCCGGAGCCACCGCCGCCGCTGGGCAGGGGACAGCGGTCGGAGCCGAGGCTTAACGCCAGACTGCCGCCCGCCTTCGACATGGAATTGTCCCGAAATGCCAGCGATTTGCCCACCTTCAGACCGCTGACAATGCCGCTGCTGCTGCCGCCGCCGTTGCCCGTCTCATCCGTGTTGTTGGGCATTTTGCGTTTTCGCTTGCGCTCCGCTGGCGTGCGCGGCTGCTTCCCGCTGGCATTGGTGGCGGGTCCAGGGCCGGGTCCGGGTCCGGGTCCAGGGCCTGGTCCTGGTCCGGGTCCACTGCCCGGCCCAGTGCTATTCAGCTGCTGCTGCTGCTGCTGCTGCTGTTGGACATTGAGCATGTCGAGCATGGAGGCGCCGTTGTTCGAGTGCAATCCGGGATTTAGCTGCTGTTGCTGTAGACTGCCGAGTCCTAGCATATCGTTGACATCCTTTTCGCTGTGCGAGGAACCAGTGCTCATATTCGAGTCCGGATTGCTGCTGTGTCCGCCAGCAGCAGCGCCGTGCGGCTGCTGTTGCTGCTGCTGATGCAGCGCTGCGTGCGGATGCTGTGGGTGCAAATGTTGCAGCTGCTGTTGATGCTGTGGCGGCAGTGCACTATGATGCAGCGACTGTTGCTGTTGCTGCTGCTGCTGTTGTTGTTGTTGCTGTTGTTGCGCTAGTGCCGCTGCTGCTGCCGCCGCCTGCTGTTGTTGTTGCTGCTGCTGCTGCTGCTGCGTGGTCAGCTGCTGCAGATGCAACGAGTGCGTTTGCAAGTGCTGCTGCTGCTGCGTCAGCTGCTGTGGCAACAGTTGCTGTTGCTGCTGCGCTTGCGTACTGTGATGATTGGCAAAATGTTGCTGCTGTGGCTGCTGCTGCTGTTGTTGTTGTTGCTGCTGCTGCTGTGCTGCTTGACTGCTTGGATGATGATGACTTAGGGTCGATGTGGTCTGCGGGGCCATCTGCAATTGAGCGCCGGCGGACATCTGCAAAGCGGCAAGAAAAAAACAGAAAATATATAATTAAATTTAATTTCATTTCATTTCATTTCATTTCATTTTTTTATTTAGTTTTTAGACACAAATAGATTTGCATAAACTGAAGCAATCGATCGATTGCTCGCGTTCGTTTATCGATATGACAGGCCTTTTGCAACACTGAACCACTTTTTGTTTTGATTCGCTGGTTCGCAGCGCTGCCAGACCCCCATACATATATGCCTCGCAACTAAGTGGCAACGGTGAGAAGAAGAAAAATGGCAGAATAGCGAAAAGAGCGAAAGAGAAACGTGCAAAATACATGGCAACAAAATGACGAGTACGAGTACGAGTGCGAGTATGAGTATGAGTATGTGTGTGTGTGTGAGTGAGACGTCATAGCAAGCGCGTGCTACTCTGCTGAGCGCCGCTCCGCAAGACATGCGTGTGAGTGAGCGCAATGCAGCAGCAGCAACAATGCTTGTATGTGTGTGTGTGTGTGTGTATGTATGTGTGTGCGCTTCTGCATGTGTGAAATATTTTATCAAAAAGCAAAGACAATGAGAAAAAAATCGACACAAAGTTGGAAATCGAAATACAAAAATTATATGTCTACCCAACACAAATTTGTTGTTTTTTTTTTCGTTATTTACATATGTATTTACTTTTTGCCAGCACTTTTTATTTCTTGCCCTACACAACACAATTTAATTATATTTTATATATATTTTTCATTTTTTTGCATTTGCTTTGTGGATGAGAGTGTATTTGTATGTATATGTACGTATGCGAGTTTGTGTTTGTGTGTGTGTGTATGTGTGTCTTATTTATGACAAAATGCCGTTCACCTTTTTTAAGCGCCGCATATTTTTCTGCACACACATACGCTTTGCTTCTGTGTGTGTGTGTGTGTGTGTGTAAGTATGCGTGAGTATGACGTGTATGTATGTGAGCGTGTATGTGTGTTGTGTGTGTGCGTGTGTATGTATGTAGATGAATTTTCACATTCTATTATAATTGATCACATTCATATTATTATTGTTGTTGTTGTTGCGTTTGTTTTATGCACTTTTACGAATTTTACATTACGCTTTACGATTATAATCGACTATTTAGCACGCCGCGTACTTAGTTTATGGCTGCCGTTTTTGTATTTTTCTTTCAGTTTCGGGGCACACAGGCAGCAAATTGTTATACGCGTATTTGTAATGGTGCGCGCGGCCCGTAACAAGCAAGAAAGAAGGTGAAAAAAGAAGAACAAGAGCAATAAAACGCGTACACAGACAACGACAACGGCAACGACGACGACGACGACGACAGCAGCAGCGACAGCGACGAACGTCTCAGACTCGGCGCTTTTGCTATTTGCAGAGAGCACGAGCGCGAGCGCGAGAGCAAGGGTGAGAACACACACACTCACACATGCACACAAAACCGAAAAGAGAGCGCGCGCGAGAGAGTGAGCAAGAGCCCGCGTATAACACAACTGCACCACTACACAACACTAAAATATTTGCAAAAAACGACGACGACGACGACGGAAAGAAATGTACAATAAAAATTAATCCGATTGACAGGCAGCAACGGCAGCAACCGCTTCGTCGTCGTCTCTCGTTCTCTCGCTCGGCCTTCGTTGGCCTGTTGGGTTTTCTGTTGCTTTTGATAAATTTCTGCGACTTCCGCGCGCGCCCATCCAAAAACAACACCGAAACTAAACTACACAACTACAACAACTATTTGTAGTTGCTGCTGCTGCTGCGACGTCGAGTCTGCTGCTGCGGCGACGACGACGACGCCGCTGCTGCGCGTTCTTCTTCTTCTTTCTACACTTCCAACATTGCCCAGCGCAGCAGAGCAGCCTAACCGGCGTCTTTGTCATTTCGCGAGGCGCGCGCGTTGACGCAACGCCGACGCTGGCAGCGACGCTGACGACGACGCCATTGCCCAAATTATGTTCGTATTTATATACACACATACATACATAACATGCATGTACAATTAAAATGAATGTGAATGTGTATGCGATTGTATGAATAAAAGAGCAATTTAAATTATGATTCAAATACAATATAAAAAGAAAAAAAAAGATATGTAACTTATGGCAATTTAATTTAAGCTAGCAGATATATATCTTAATCAAATTGAAAATTTCTAGCAATATTTTTTTTTCTTCTTCATAAAATCCTGTTTTCTGGTGCTGCTAAAAAGGAAGGAAGCAAACGTTTGCGGTGTTTGCGGTTAGCTGAACACGACAACAGCTGGGGCCTGACCGCTGTGTGTGTTGAGAGTGAGAGCGAGAAGAGTGGAAAAGTGTTGCCAATCATGGTTAAGAAATGAGCAAATGCAAACGTTGTAACGGGCCACCAACAAGAGACCCATGGAGAAAACCAAATGATAACAAACGAAAAATGGGCAGCGACGACAACGACAACGACGACGACGACTTAATTTTTCGGCTTGCTCCACTCACGTGCGCGCGAATGAGATAAATCTATGATGATGTTGATGTTGTTGATGGGAGCTACAAAAGCAAAAGCGTGCGAAAAGGCCCGCGAGACGCAGACGTAGACGACGGCGAGAACGAGCCGAGCGTCCCTCTCTCTACAATGAATGCTTATGTGTGTGTGGGTGCGGGGCAGTGTGCGAGGGTGTGGCAGTGACAAGCATAACGTATGTATGCACTTCTTATTGGCACCATCTGTGCATGTGTGTATGTGTCAGTGAGTGTGTGTGTGATGGCAGCAACTGCTGCTGCTGCTGCTACGACTGCACCAGATGTATGTTTATGTGAGAGAGTAAGAGACAGACAGACAGAGAGAGAGAGAGAGAGAGAGAGTGTGTGTGTGTGCTATTACGATTGCGAGTGCATTCCAATGCAGCTTGAAAAGCCGTTGCATATTTGGTGATTTTTTTCAAATGCTTTCGGGTAGCAACTTTTTTGTTCGCTCTATTTGTGCGCCTCACTCACACACACACACATACACACATGCATACGACGTTGCAGCGCATGCAACGAACGAGTTTTTGCTTTTGCTTTTGGCAACGTGTTGTGATAACGCTTCATTGCAAATACAGAATACATACATATATAAATACATTACATATACACGCATATATGTACATATGTATATGTGTGCATGCAGCTGTGTGTGCGTGTGTTTAAAAACTGGTTGTCGCCATCGCGGCAAGACGTTGACATTAGGGCTGCCATCCAGCACAGCAGTCGAAAACAATCGCAGCTGTCTGGCAACGCCGTCGCGCAACACCAGCAGCAGCAGGCAACAACACTCGCCGTCGTAGCCGCAGTTTAACAGTTCACATCGATGAGTCAAGGTCGAGAGACGTCACGCAAATTTTCGTTTTCATTGCTTACCCACAACACAGAAAGAAACAAAAAAGAAGAAAGAAAAAAAAACTATGTCCGTTTATTTTTAGCGTGCGAGTCGGACGTCGTGTTTGAACGACGACGAGCCGAACGAACAGACACGAGTCGTTGCGACGAATGAATGGGAAGCAGCGGCAAGGCAACGAACGTTCGCAAGCAGCAGCACGCAAGGCAGAGGCAGAGGCTGAGGCCGAGACAGAGCCACCATCGAATAATTAATTTATGTATTTAATTTTTTTTCTTTTCTATTTTGCATTTTTATTTAGTTGCTTGTCGTTGTCATTGATTTAATACCAGACGAATAAATATATATGTATATATATACCCTTTTCAGCAATAAATTATATTGAGAGACCTACATAAATGATTTCTATTATTATTATTTACTTATACGCGTCATTAACCCAATTAGATTGAATGATTCGTCGCTTTTTTGTGTACTTTATATTATATTTCTATTTACACTTTAGCTGTAAACATATGTATGTTTGTATGTAGATAAATAAATATGTATGGCTGTGTGTGTTTCTCTTGAATTTCTCCTGAACAGATGCAAATGTTTCTGTTAATTTCCAAACAGGGCAATCAATGGGTTAACATAAATTGTGCCCCAATTGCTTAACAGAGCCCTGTTAAGCAACTGTCTACTGGGCGCACAGCAAAGTGCCGCAGCAGCAGAAAGCATCAGCACGTGCACGAAGCGCCGCCAATGTAAACAAAGAGAAATACACACACAAAACGAAAAAGAGGAAAGAAAGAAACAAAAAATAACAACACTCACGCTCTTGGTTAGCTTACGACCAGCCGCGGCGCCGCTGCCGGCGCTACGCTTGCTGCCGTTGTTGTTGTTGCTCGTGCTGCGGCTGCGTTTGCGTGCGGCGTTGCTCGCAGAAGCTGCTGCTGCTGCGGCCGTTGTTGTTGTTGTTGTTGTCGCTGCCGTGGCTAACATGGCAACGTAACAGTGAGAAAACGGCGCTGCTGCTGCTGCTGACACCGACGCCGACGTCGACGTCGCCGTCGTTAAACAGCTGACACGCTTACCGGCAAAATTTTAAAAATCAGCTGCCATAGGAGCAGCGTTAAATTGCTAGAACTCTCTCGCGCTCTCCCGCTCTCGCGCTCAGCGAGTGTAACTGTATGCGTAAGTGTGAGCGCTAGACCGGCGTTCTCTCGTTTTATTTTTGCACTCTCTGTCGTTTTCTCTCTGTTTGCCGCCGCTACGACTGTTTTGTGTTTTGTATTTATGTTTTCCTCCTCTTTCTCTCACTCGCTCTCTTTTTTTTTGTTTCTTTTGGCTTGCTTATTTTGCACACTTTGCTTGATTTGCACGTTTTGCATTTATGTTACACACACGCTTTGCTTCGGCATTCGTATCGTTTGTCTGCTGCTGTTGCCCGCTGTGTTTGTGTATAGTAGGAAGTTGGCAAAAATAATATAAAAAAAATTCAAGCGCGCACGTCGCCGACAACGACACGTCACGTTACTCGCTCTTTAAGTTCGACACTGTTTTGCTAGAGAGAAGCGGCAAGGTAAAATTGGCAAGTCTACAACAAAAACGAAAACGGGCTGCTTGGCTGCCAGCAGCAGCGGCGGCGACTGTGACTGCGGCTGTGACTGCGACGCTGACTGAACATTTTGCCTGTCTGTCTGTTAACCGAGTGAACTTAAATTGTTTAGTTCATTCTGTATTCTGCTGCTAGTGCTGCGCTGCTGCTGCGCTGTCGCAGTTTCTCAGCATTTCTCGTTTGTTCTTGTAATAGTGTGATCGCAAGGCCGCTAGCGCTGTCGTTGCCGTTGTCGTTGCGTGTGCATTAGAAAGCTCTGCTGCGCTTGCCGTAACTAAAGCTAATAGAATGCTGTGGCGAGTTTTTACATTTGCCGTTAGCAGCGAATTGCACCAAAGTCGATTTTAATTTTCACTGTTAGGCACAGGCACACAGCACAATGTGCATGAATACATCGAGTTAAGTTGCTGGTGAAAGCAATTTTAATAGAACATCGCCGTTAACAGTATCCGAGTTGAGTTGAGTTGAGCTGAGCTGAGAGCGAGCAAGCGATGTTGCTATGTTTCGTCTCCCAGAAGCGACTCACTTTGCATTTAATTTTCGTTTGCTGTTTAATCATGTACACACACGCACACACATGTACGTATGTTTATGCATAGCTATGTGTGTGTGTGTATGATAGTATGTGCCCGTAATGGGCATTAATATTATCCGATAATGGTTCCGAGGATGCGTTTGTGTTGCTGTGTTGACGCACCTGGCCTTTGGTATGTACATATATACATGTGTGTGTATATATGTATATACATATGTGTGTGTTTGTATGTATGCTTGCTGAAGCAGCGCAGACAAAGGAGAGGGAATGGGTAATGAATGCTCCGTTATATTTGTGTTGCCGTTCTCTTTACACTAGTGCGACTAAGCACACTCACATACACATGCATACTGTGTATGTGTGTGTGTGTGTGTGTGCCTATGTCAAATTGATTAATAGAACGCGAGTATGCATAAAAATTTCAAATTGATGGCATATAAACATAAAGAAATACATAAGTATGTGCATATGTATGTATGTATGCTTGTATTATTATTGACTATTAAATTCCAATTCTATTTTTATTATCTATTTAGTAATATACAATGATTTATATATTTAAATATTTAATTAACTAACTATATGCCCAGTTGTCAGCCAAGTTTTTAGCTATTTCAGCTCATTTATACATTTTTTGTTCCACTGGGCAATAAAAATTGCAATTAGTTATTATTTACAGACGTCTGGCAACGCCGCCAACGCGCAGCATTCAAGTTTTGAACTTCGCCCTGCCTGCCTCTCTCCCTCTCTCTTTCTCTCACGCTCTCAGCCGCTCTCACTGCCCGCCCGATCTAATTGCTTGTTTTATGCATTATTTTTGTATTTTTTTTCCTTTCTGCTTTTTATGGATGAGTTGATTTCGTGTTGCACTTCTTGCCAATTTGCTTCGCATGTATGCTGCACACACACACACACACATGCGCTCACATAACTGTATATGTTAATATGTATTCCATTTCATTATATCTCGAACTGCGCAACTTTCACCCAAACAAATTTACAGCAAAATGTTTAACTACAAATTATGTGCGCACACATACATACATATGTATGTACATACATACACACATACATACATACATACATACATACACAAACACACACATACATATATACATACATAATTTAATTTATTTATATTTTTCTTAGCATTGACATTCGTCAGCTGACGTAATCGCAGCATAAAATACAAAAAAATATATACATATACATATATGTATGTATATACATATATATATGTATATGTATTTATAGAAAAATTAAATAATTTCGGCGATGGCGACAAATACATATGTATGTACATACACACATACCTACATACATACATAAGTGCATTGCTGCCCTGCAATGCATGTAGTCGAACAGCAGATACCCTATAATTGAATATGTGTCAGTTTGTCTGGCTCTTTTAGCGGCATATTTAGCTGGACAGTTATGTTTAAGAAAATACCCTACATGCATAGGCATAAAGGGGCATATTAGCTTATTTATATATACATATTATATATAAATTGCAATAAAAAGCGCAAAAATTATAAATAAATAAATAAGTAAAATAAATAAAATGATAAGTAAATATATATAATCATTATAACTATGATTAAATAAATTAAAAACAAAAAATTCAAATGAATAATAACTATATAATAACTATAATTTGGTATATACATATTATATAATATGATCAAAAATAATGTATTTATAATTTTGATTCCATATTTTTAAACATTTTTTGTAAGCGTATATGCCCCTTCAGGCACATGCACATAGGGTATGCTCCTATACAAAGTAGATAAATAAAGAGCAGAAATGACACAAATACATACATACAATAGCACACACCCATGCACATACATACATACATATGTACATATGCACGTTCATTCTTAATGAATCATGCGAATTCTTGGATAAAATGCCCAATCTATATAAATACATACACATGTATGTACATATGCATGTATATAAGCGAATTCACCAACTGTTTACATATGCATGTACAAAGTGAGATCGCATGCTAAAATCTAACCAGTCTGGCAACTCTAGCAAACAATTCAATTGAATTTGTGTTTTGTATTGAGCCTCCGCTGGGTGCTAATCGCCTGACATTACGTATGTATGTATGTGACGCCAAAGTGAAGGAAGCCAAAAAGCACAAATGCTAATCTATATATATATATATATATATATATATATATATATATATATATATATATATATATATATATATATATATATATATATATATATATATATATATATATATATATATATATATATATATATATATATATATATATATATATATATATATCAGTGTAACACACTGTCGACAAAATGTTATCAAAATTATAAATTTCATGCATTTGATTCAAGTCACGTACACACACACACACACACACGCCTGTATAACGCTGCCTTTTGTTGAGAAAAAAAAAAAAACAATTGTTTAACCTAAAGTAAACTAATTAAATTGGCAAATTATGTATACAATGGATATAAAAATATGTGACTGTCGATGGCTGCCCACAAAGTGCTTGAAGAATATACAATTTACATATGCACACACATATTTACATGTGTGTGTAAAACATTGCCAAAAGAAAAACAGAAAGAATAAGAAAAATAAATAAACGAGCATCGGACGCACACAACAACTGCAATGCGCCGCGTTACGCATACGCAGATTGTGAGCCGAACGACGATGCTGTCGGCGTAGCGACGTCTAATTATGCTGCTACTGCAACAAAAGCAAAAAAAAAAAAAAAACGACGACGAGAGCACACGACCCACTCACCGAGGCGACCGAGCGACGAACGCTGCGACGACGGCGGCGACCCACGACAACACAAAATGTAAGCGCAATGGCGAGTGGAAACGAACGAGTTGCGGTGGCGTCGGCGGCGGCGGCGGCGGCGTCGGTGACGATGCTTGCCTGCCGGTCTGCCCTCGCTCACTCTTGTATTCTCGAAAGCTCTCGCCCACTGCAATAGGCAAAGGCAACGACAGCAGCGCAGCAGCGCTAGCGGCAGCGACGAATTGCTGGGTCTCAAAACAGTTTACTATTGAGCAGGCAAACACACACAAACATGCAAAGGCAAAAGCAAAAGCAAAGGCAAGGCAAAGGCAAAAGCAATAATAATAAAACACACACACACACATGGCAAATCAAAAGTGTAGAGTAAAGTAAGGTAAAGTAAACTGACGTTGACGGATTCGTCGCTTTAGCCGCGTGAGTTTTACGTTTCAGTTATTATTGAAGCACAAACAAATTGAGACTAAAAATGCGGCGTGAGATTTGATTGTGAGTAAGCGCAAGCGTCGCGTTCATGCCGTTGACGCCAGCAGCGACGTCAACGCCGCAGTCACATTTAAAATAAAGGCAAACAAACATACAAAAAGTAAAAGCCAAAGAACGCAAGGGGAATGAAATTAAATGTACATATGTACATATGTATAAGTGTATATATGTATGTATGTACATGTGTGCGTGTGCTTGAGTATGATGGGAAATGAAAAAAAAAACGCGCAGAAAGGAAAAAGTAACGCAAAAAAAACAAAAAACAAAAAGCAACAACAACAAGCTTAGCGACTGGGCAGCGACGATGTCGCGACGCTGGCGCCGCCGCCATCGCCAAGTGCAAAGTGTGTAGGGCGTGGCAGCTAATGTGGGCGGTTGGATTGTAGGGTATGGGTGCATGTACACGCAAGTGTCGCTCTGTGTATGTGTGTGTGTGTGTGTGCATGTGTATTTACATTAGCTGTTCTAGTTGTTGCGCTGTCAACAATTCAAGCATAAAGCAAGAAGAGCAGCAATAACAAAAACAGCAACAATAAATACACATACATACATACATACATATGAGGTAATCGTGGGCTGTTTGTTTATCAAAACAATAACAAAAACAAATATCAGCAGATATATGTATATTTTTATATTTTTCGGCGAAAATCAAAAATTGCCAAAAGACAGAAAAGTCAGAAGCAAAAGACAGCAAAACAGCAGCAGCAGCAGCAGCGGCAGCGGCTGTGGCAGCAGCAGAGGCAGTGACAGCGGCAGCGGCAGCAACAACAGTAAACATTACCGCATCTGGCATACATACATACATACATACCAACAACTCACTTTATAATACACATAAATAAATGTATGTATGTATGTATGCATGTGTGTGCTTGTATGTTTCTCTTTATTTTTGTTGTTGTTGTTGTTCGAGAATTTCTGCCTTCGGATGTATAAAGCAAATGGAATTTTTATTAACAGTCACAAAAACAGCAGCGCAAAATGCAGCCAACATTTTATTTATAGATTGCAAGACAAGGATAGCCGCACGCAGGCGGTTAGAAGGAGAAGGCACTAGCGCAAGTCTGGCTAGCGCAGTGTGCGGAAGAAGAAGATGGAGAAGGAGAAGGAGACGAGGCGAAGTTGAGGGCAGGAGGCAGACAATAAGTAACGGATCAGTGTGCCGCCGCCGCCGTCGACGAGTTTATGAACTAGAGACTAGACAAACCCCAAAAGGCAAAGAGACAACTGTTCTTTTTTTTTCGGTCGTGTGGAAGAGAGTGAGAGAGAAAGGGGGCAGCAGAAGTGGAAGCGAGGCGAGAGCAATTGAGAGTTTTGTATAAAAGAGCAGAAAAAGTGATATGAAATTGTATATAAAGTAGAAAAGTATATATGTACATATGTAATACATATGTACATATATGTATGTAGGTATATGTGTATGTATGTATGTACATATGTGTGCATGCGACGATAAGCACCAAATACATTCAAAGTTCAGTTTTAGTCAACGCTTTTTGCGGCTTTGTTGTTGCTTTGTTTTTGTATTTTTGTTCTTTTTTTTTTTTAGGAATTTACAGTTACATACAGACATACAATGTATATGTACATATGTATTGAGTCAGATATGCATATAGTACCTCAAGTAGAGCTTAAGTACTACACTTCTGTACTATGTGATAGCAGAAAACCTGCACTCAAATTCCACAATTAACCGAGTAGTATACTTTCGAAAGTTCTATATATATACATATGTATATACATACATTCATGCATACATACATACATATGTAAATAGATCTTGTTTTCTTCTATAGAACAAGGAAAATACTCGAGCTGTGACTCATCGCCTTATCAATTGAATTTCACAATTCAGAGATTTCACATTCCACATTACAGAGATCTTGAGCAGAATTCTATTGCATGGAAAGTTTTACTAGGTAACTCTGCCTTGTCTAGCATCAGAATTACTCTCTTTAACTTATTAATACTTTGATTTATTATTATTATAAATTTTTTAAAATTACGATTTTTTTTAATATTTGTATTTCCATCACTTTTACTTTGTATTGTTATTATTTTTTTATTACTATTATTATTTTAGTTTTAAAAACTTTTTAATTTTTTATAATTTTTATTTGCTACCATTTTTATTTTTTTCTAATTTTTTATTGATTTATTTATTTTTTTAAATTTTATTTTTAATTTTTTAAGCTTATTATAAATTAAAATTTAATCTTTTTATTTTTTGTTTGTTTTATTTTTATTTTGTGTTTATTTGATTTTTATTTTATTATCATTTTATTTTCATTCTCATTTTATTTTTATTTTAATTTTATTTTATTTGTATTTTATTTTTATTTTTATTTATTTTTATTTTTTAAATTTATTTCCCTTATTTATTTTTTAAATTTATTTTTGTATTGTTTTTATTTTTATTATTTAATTTTAATTTTATATTTTTTATTTTTATTTTTATTATTTTTATGATTTAAATTTTATTTTTTTTAAAATTCTTTTATTGTTTTTATTTTATTTATTTTAATTTTTATTTTTATTATTTTTATTTCTTATTTTAATGAAATTTTTTATTATTGTGTTTATTTTTGTTTTCTTATTACCATTTATATGTTATTATTATTATTATTATTATTATTATTATTATTATTATTATTTATATTTCATTATTATTATTATTATTTTTCCTATTTTGTATATTTATAATGAAATTATTTTTCAGCTATTATTTGCATTTCGGATAATACCTATTTGATCGCAAATGATTTCATCAGCATTGTTAATTCCCGACTAGTGAAGTGAGTGTGACCTTTAGATGATATCGCCACAGTCAGCGCTCGTTCAATTACAATTAGTTGTACAATACTACAGTGTGTAGAAATCGAATTACATATATATATAGACACATATGTACAGTAATATATATACATACACATTTGTGCATATTTCAGAGTGCTATGACAATATATATACATATATACATATATACATATGTCATTACGTACAGCTCGCATAGGGGCAAAGCCCATTTGTAATATTGATTTTGCTTTTCAAATTTAGTTCTCTAATCGGTCTACATATATACCTATATATACACATATGTATATGTAAGCAAATATGTATATCAAGAGAAATATGCCCAGTGTCATTATACCCTGTCACATATATGCGAAATGCATATACATATCTATATCTATCTATATCTCTTGCATAAGTTAAGCTACATATATTATTTATTCACTTCAATTATTTAATAGAACTAATTCCGCGAATTTAGCGTCTCAATTGAGACAAGAGCAAGAATTTGCCAGTTGGGCATCCTCGACTGCCAGCTACTCTTTCACAGTGCCCAAGGAATGAAAGCGGGAGTAAATTGTCAAATATTGTGACTCGAGCTATTCTGTATTGTATGTGAATATAACTATACAGTATATAGATATATAATATGATAGGTGAATATATTTTGAAATACCCAAGAAACAAATATATTAAAACAGATTGAATGATATCATTTTATGTTCCAAAAAGTTCAGTTATTTTCAAAATTGTACAACTTTGAATGTCGCCACATGCTCTGTTTATATTTGATATATTATATTATATATTATATTATATTATATTATATATTATGTACATATATATTTTACTATTTTTTGAATCTAAAGTTTTTAAAATTGCTTAATTTATACATCTTTCATTGGAATTTTTTTATTAATAATTAATCTATTTATTAATTTATTTATTTCATTTAATTATGTTTATTTAATTTTATGTTTTTTTTTTATTTATTTTTTATTATTTTTTATTTTATTTTATTTTAAAAATTTTCTATATCATTTAATTGTTTTTATTTATTTTTTTCTTATTTTTTATACCCTGAACCCATTAAAAATGGGAAATCAGGGTATAATGTTTTTGTTGAAATGTATGTAACAGGCAGAAGGAGGCGTGGCAGACCCCATAAAGTATATATATTCTTGATCAGGATGACAAGCCGAGTTGATATAGCCATGTCCGTCTGTCCGTCTGTCCGTCTGTCCGTCCGTCTGTCCGTCTGTCCGTCTGTCCGTATGTATGAACGCGTCGTTCTCAGAACCTATAAGAGCTAGAGACTTGAAATTTTTTATGTAGGTTCCTGTATAGCACGAAAAGATCGAGTTTGTTAAAAAAAATCGATAACTGTCTTAATTTTAATGTTATCGATTAAAAACGAAATCGATGCTCTGTTATATAAATCTATATAATTCATCTTTATAGCTAGAGTCTCCAAATTTTGCACTTAGTGTTATGTGAGCCTTATACAATTTCGGTTTTTGTTAAATTTTGGATGCCACGCCCCCTTCGCCTCAAATTTGTAAGTCCCGTATTTCAAATACTAGAGACTTGTGCTTTGGCACATACACACATATGGATGACATGATGACGCCCAACAAGTTTGATCAAAATCGTTGCGCTAGAAAAAAAGTTATTTAACATTTAATTTCCCATAGCATTTCCATGCCAAGCAGCCAAAGAACAGCTGACGCAACGACTTGCGCTTGTGTATGCGTGCGCCTGTGTATGCGTGCGCCTGTGTATGTGTGTGTGTATGTTTTGCTTGTAATGAACGTACAAGTGCATGTGTATATAAAAGAAACGAAGAATGCAGGGTTCAGGGTATACCCTAGTCGAGCGGCCTCGACTAGAGTTTTCTTACTTGTTTTAAATTTTATTTTATTTTTCATTTCATTTATATTTATATTTTTAGTTTTCATTTGAAAACTTTTAATTTATTTATTTGATTTATATTTTCAAACTTATTAATATATATATATATATATATATATATATGTATATATGTATGTACATATATAAACTATGTAGATTATATGGCATATATGCATATGTATATATATGCACGATTCTTATTTGCTGCTCCAATTAATCAATTTGTTCGCTATATAGATTTGGGACTTGCGTCGATTCGCATTATTCACGCCTCTCCCAACCGGAAATGCGAAAGGCCAAGCAAAGAGAGAAACCAATTAATAAAATCAAATAAGACCCAAGAAATAAATATGAGAAATATGAAGAAGAACAAGAAGAAGATGAAGATGAAGAAGAAACAGAAAACAAAGAGAAGCAAACAAAACAAAGACAGAGACAGAGACAAAGACAAATAGCTTTGTATTTGTTTAGGCAATTAACAAACCATTTTTATGCCCAATAAATTAATAAACTGTTAAAAACTCAACGGATTTTCAAGTTTGGCACGAAAAGAAAACCGAAAACAAAGCAAACAAATTAAATAAAAATAAGAAGAAAACAAAAAACAGCTGCCACGCGCGGACTTTAAGCTGCGAGTGTGTGTATATATATGTATATATAAATAAAAAATTATAAAAATTATATATAAAAAAAATATATAAAAAAAATTGACTTTAAAAATGTATATACATATATAATATATATATTATATGGGCAATCTTAATTAGTGCAATTTTTAATGAAATTGAAAATGTGAAAAATCGAATTGGCGTAGAACCGACTGTCAACATACCCTGTAATTGGGCTCGGCAGTGAGTCAAGCTTATAATGGCTGCTATACATATGTATGTATATAGTATGCATATAGTTGCCCTAGGCCTACCTCCACCCAGCCCCACCCCCTTTCCGACTGTCCAAATACCCTGTAATTGGGCTCGGCAGTGAGTCAAGCTTATAATGGCTGCTAGTTTGAGTGAATCACTATATATATATGCATACATATACATATGTATGTATATAGTATGCATATATGTAGTTGCCCTAGGCCTACCGCCACCCACCCCCACCCCCTTTCCGACTGTCAAAATACCCTGTAATTGGGCTCGGCAGTGAGTCAAGCTTATAATGGCTGCTAGTTTGAGTGAATCACTATATATATACATATGTATATAGTATGCATATATGTAGTTGCCCTAGGCCTACCGCCACCCACCCCCCACCCCACCCCACCCCCTTTCCGCCCACCATCAATCAATGCTACAAGAAAATTGTCGCCCAAATCGTAAATATTTATCAGGCCCACGATGCAGGCTGCTATATAAACATATATGTATATATATATAGCACACTGAGTGAGCGAGACAGAGAGAGAGAAAGAGAGAGGGAGAGACAGAGAGCGAACAAAAGCAATGCGCACTTTAATATCAAAAAAATCACTCATACGTAATTTCAATGGAATTTTTTTTGATTCGCATCTGCGCCTGCTTGTCCTCTTTCTCAGTGTCTCTCTGCCTCCGCTGTTTCTGTTTCTGCCTCTTCTTCTGCCTCTTCTTCTTCTTGGTTAATCATCAATGCCTTGATTTTGTTTTGCTGCTTCGCACTTGGTTTTCTGTTTCACTCTTTATTCGCTGTTTTCGCTTTGCTTTGCTTTTCTTTCCATTTTGCTTTGTGGCTTTGTTTCTCTTTGTTGTTGTTGTTGTTGTTGTTGCACAAGGGCACGGGCACACTGTAAGCATTCTCAACAATCATCAATTTGATTCAGCAACCACATCATCATCATCATCATCCTCATCATCATTATCAGCATAATTATCAATTAGATTTTTATCCCGAATCTGAATAATCAAAGCAAATTCGAAGAATTGTGAAAACATTCATATGCAAATTGATTAGATATTGAGAGATATAGTATATATACATATACATATATATCAGATGAAAATGGATACATACATATATACATACATATATGATCTTGCATATACCATATATACATACATACAACTCTATATTCATAGTCTTTAGGAGATCTATTGCGTGTTCATTTGATGGCCAAATCGTTGGTCAAAGAGAGCATATATGTAGGTAGTATAAGAGTGGTATAAGTATAGTCTACGTATAGTATAAGAGTTGTATAAGTGTAGTATACAAATAGTATACGAGTGGTAAAGGTATAGTATACGTATAGTATAAGAGTTGTATAAGTGTAGTATACAAATAGTATACGAGTGGTAAAGGTATAGTATACGTATGGTATAAGAGTTGTATAAGTGTAGTATACAAATAGTATACGAGTGGTATAAGTATTGTATACGTATAGTATAAGAGTTGTATAAGTGTAGTATACAAATAGTATACGAGTGGTATAAGTGTCGTATACGAATAGTATAAGAGTTGTATAAGAGTAGCATAAGAGTTGTATAAGAGCAGTATAAGAACAATATACGAGTTTTATAAAAGCAGCACAAAAATTGTATTAGAACAGTATAAAAGCAGTATAAGAACAGAATATGAGCTGTATAAGTTTAGTATAAGAGCATTATAAGATCGGTGTGATCATAAGAGTAGTAGCAGAGTACATGAGTAGCATAAAATTAGCATCAGAGTATAAGAACAGAATAGGAGTGGTATACGAATGGTATAAGAGTGGTATACGAGTAGTATGAGAGCAACATAATAGTTGTATAAGAACAATATAAGAGTCGTAGTAAAGGTGCAGTGAAAGTGTAGCTTGAGAGCTATCTAAGAAAACTATAAGAGTAGTATAAGAGTGGTATCAGATTATAAGTGTAGTATAAAGTTGATATAAGAGTAGTATCAGAGTAAAGGAGTGCTATCAGAGTATTATAAGAATGATATTAGTAGTAGTAGTAGTATCGGAGTATAAGCGTAGTATAAGAGTAGCAGCAAGGTATAAGAGTGGTATATGAGTAGTATTAGAATGATATAAGAGTAGTAGTAGAATGATATAAGAGTAGCATAGGACTGTAAGAGTAGTATCAGAGTAGCAGCAGAGCAAAAGAGTAGTATCAGAGTAGTATAAGAGTAGCATCAAAGCATAAGCGTAGCAACAGAGTATAGGAGTAGTATACGAGTAGCAGCAGAGTAAAAGAGTAGTATAAAAGTACCAGCAGAGTATAAGAGTAGTATAAAAGTAGCAGCAGAGTATAAGAGCACAAGCGTAGCATCAGAGTATAAGAGTAATGTCGGAGTATACGAGTTGTATAAGACGACAGATCTAATAGATATACTTCTATATACATCTATTCTCATACTCTTACTCTTATACTATACACACTAGAAAATCTCTATAGATCTATATAGATATGTATGGTATATCTATATATACATACATATACATACATATATACCTATCTTATCTGCAATTCCTTTTCTCTATCGGCTAATTGGAGCACTTGCAATGGAACTACATTTCACTCTTGATATAGATAAGTTCTGTGAGCCGAGTTCAGCTGGGTTCAGTGGACTTTAGCACTGGGCAGCAGCGCTGCTTAGTTTCGACATGCAATTGTCAGGTGCATGTTAAATCAGTTATGGGATTAACATGCATGTTAACAGCACAAATGAAATGAAGGCAGCTAGGTGCATATAGAGTACAGAGAGATTTTTCTTTTTATATTGAAGAAAAGCTTAAAGAGAGTGAGAGAGAGAGAGGGAGAGAGAGTGAGAGAGAGAGTGGGAGCTGTGAAGTTGGCTGTAACTAGAAGTCAAGCTCAGGTGGTGGCTCTGTCAGGTGTGCTTGGCCAGGTGCTTGGCCAGCTCGAGAATGCATCAAATTTTCGCACACATTTCAACAATTTGAGTAAACGCCTCTGCCAACTTGCAGCTGGCCAGGGCAGGCAGCTCTGTGGCTGATTGAAGTGGGTGGCTGAGGGTTGAGGGTGTGTGTGAGGGTGTGTATTGCTGCTGCTGATGTTGGCAACGCGGCACTTGGCAGATTAGTGTAGGGGTTGATAAAGAGGCTCCTGGTTCGTGCTGCCACTGCGGCTGCTGCTGCTCCTCTGTATAAGTGTGTGTGTGTGGGGTGTAGGTGGGCTGCTTTTTGGGAGCTCTGCGTCTGGGTCTGAGTCTCAGGCTCGACACAAAATGGTTGGCTCACTCGCTCGCACGCGCATTTTACGCTGCCAACTAGCAACAACTGCAAACGGCAAAACTAACTAAACAACAACAACAACAACAACAACAAAAGGCAATATTTCAGCTGGAAATATGGAAAGGCCGACTATGCGTGAGGGTAGTGAGTGTGTGTGTGTTTGGTTAGTTGAACATAGACGGAATAGCAGCAGCAGCAGCAGCAGCAGCCTAGGCAAACATGGCTGTTGGCTCTGTGTGTGTGTGTGGCTGACCCGCAGCCCAATTGCAGTATGGCAAATGCATTTTGGGGGTGGGTGCAGCAGGCACCTGCCGCTGCCGCTGCCGCTGCTGCTGCCGCCAACCGATGCCCGAGTGCGCTGTGTATCAATTTCAAAATGGCGGCGACTCAGCAGCCTGGAAAAGGAATAAGTGTGTGTGTGTGTGTATGTATATCAGTGTATATGTATTTGTGTGTGCGTAACTCGCGCTATTTGGCGGCAGTCGTAAACTTATTGGCGAACAACGGACCACAGCAGAAGACAAAATGGCGGCGGCAGCAAAGCAAAGGAACAAAAAAAAAACACACACACACAGAAAAGGAAACACAATTTGACATTTTACATATACAAACATATATATGTGTGGGTGTGTGTGGGTGTAACAGCTTTGCGAGCTGCCCAAAATGCAAAGCTCACCAGCAACAACAACAACAACAAGCAACAACAACAACAACAAGCAACAACAACAACATCAAGTAAAACCTTCAATCGTGGACTTCCAGCATTCACAGCTGCCAGCCGAGCCCAGATAATCGATTTTCAACAAGGCAAAAGCGGAAAAACTTTGCACTCCGCTTTTCTTTATGCATTTGCTAACGCCAGGCGGCTGCTGCGGCTGCTGGAGGCCTATATAGGGTGGACGGCGGCAGCAGGAGGGGCAGCTGTGGGTGGTGGGGCCGCTGCATGCAAATCTTCTGCAGACTCTATATGCACATCAAATCAACATATATACAATATATAACCAGAGCATAAACCACACATCAGAGGGGCAGGCAGAGAGGCAGACAGACTGAGAGAGCTGGCAGCATAAGTGAAAATTATTATGCGAGCACTTTTGACACCCACAAACCCAACACACAAGCCGAGGCAAGGGCCATGATGGACTAGAAGTCAATATGGCTGAATGATAATAAACATATCTAGTTGTACATATGTATGTATCTATATATATTCCATATGTATATATTTCTTTTTCTACTTAATTTACAAATAAGAAAAAAATGTATTATTAAGATATATATTTATTTACATTAATATGTTTAATATTATGTTTTTTTTTATTACTTTTAATCTTTTTATTTTTATTCTTTTTATTATTATTTTTATTTATATATTCATTAGTTTTTATTTATATTATATTTATTTTTTATAAATATTTTATTATTTTTTATTTACTTTTTATTATTATTTTTATTTATTTTTTATTTATATTTTTATTTTTATTTATTTTTTATTAATATTTATATTATTATTTTTATTTATTTATTTTATTATTCTTTTATACTTTTTTTATTTTTTCAATATGTTTTTTATACACTTTTGTATACATTTGCTTATTTTTTAATGATTTTTGTTATTATGTTTATTTTTACATTATATTTATTAATTTATCATTATTTTTATTTTTGTTTTTATTTTTCTTTTTCTTTATTATTATTTTATTATTTTTATTTATATATTAATATTATTTTGATTCTTATTTTTATTATTATTTTTATTTATTTATTTTTTTATTATTATTTTTTTAAATTCTATATATATTTTGAAATATTTTTTTGTAATATATTTTTAAATATATTTTGTATATATTTGTTTATTATTGATTTTATTATTATTTCTATTTTTAAACATTATTTTTTATTATTATTTTTATTTATATATTTATTGTTTATTATTATTCTTATAATTATGTTTATAAACTATTTTTTTAGCTTTCATCAGCTTATCTAGGGTATTCCAAGCCTGAGCATAACATATCTATCTCTATATAAATGCAAAGTTATTGCCGAATAATAATTTTGTATCTGATAAAATACAGAATAAATTGCTTAAATATAGGGTATATGCTAGTGGTGTATATCTTTTTATAAAACATTTTTATAAGGTATATGCTAGTTGGGCATATCTCTCAGCATGTCTGGATATATGTATGCTGTCGCTAGTTGACCAGATCTTTCTGTTATTGAAATACATATATCTTGCATTTATATAGGGTATATGCTAGCTGAGCAAATAATACATAGTTTAGGCTACAGGGTATTCCCTAATCGCAACGGCTCAGCTACTCTCTTCTCCTCTCTTCTCCTCTCTTCTCTTCTCTTCTTTTTTGTCTTTTCGTAATTAAAGTTGAGCCATGGGATACAAGTGTCAGGGCGGACTTGTAAATAGGTCGTTCGTACGTACCCAGAGCAGCTGAGCCAGAGCGAGCGAGCGAGCTATAGAGTGCGAGACTGACTGTATATGTATGTGTGAGTGTGTGTGTATGTGTGTGTGTGTGTGCGTGTATGTTTGAGCTATCTGCCAGCTACCAGCTACCATCACCTGCCTCGGCGTCTGCTAAAGTCACAAAACTGCTAGAAATCAGCGAGAGACACGCAGGCGCCATCTGGCGTTGAGTGTACGTAGCACACAATTGAATTCAAATAAAAATATACACAATTAATTTAAGTTTAACTTAGAAAATAAAAATCAAATTTATATTTTAAATCTGCTAATGAGAAATAAATGAAAACTGAACAAAATTAAATATAAAAACTTCTTTAAATTTATATATATTTTAAATTAATAAAAAAATTTAATAAAATATAAAAATTAAGCTTTAAGTTTATATTTGTCTTTATTAAAATTTTAATTTATTAATTCGTAAATTTTAAATTAATACAAAAAATTTTAATACAGAAAACTTTATTTATAAATTTTGAATGTGTAAAAAAAATAAAAGAAAAATTGAATTTATCAATTTTAAATGAATACACAGAATATAAATAAATTTGACGTAATTTTCGAATTTTCTAATAATTAATTTCCACAGTAAAAGCATTTTTATGCATTAAATTTTAGCATTAAATTTTGGTTTAGTATATCAAAAAAATTAAAAATTAATATAATAATAAAAAATCTACATTTAAAATATTTTCTATTAAATTTTCAACTTGAAGTTTTATTTAATTAAAAAGAAGTAAAGTTTTACGTTAAGTTTAAAGTTAAGAATTCATAAAAACAAAAACCAACAAGAATTTCCCGAAAAAAGAAAAGTCTGGCAGGAATTTTCGCCACGAAAATTGTTTCATTAAAAGCGAACACAAATTTTGCGCTCATTTGTCAGAAATATGAATTGAGCTTTGAGACATTTCCATTTAAAGTGCACACACACAGATAAAGGGAGAGAAACACACACACACACACACACACACACACACAGACAGAGATGGCGCTGAAAAAATTGCTACAGAAAATTTGTTGCCCAGCGCGAATGACTCGAGAGCTTAGCCATAAAATCCAACACAGGGGGTTGGGGGGGGGGGTGAGATTTGGTTAGTTCAACACAGAGCGAGGGTGAGAGAGGGTGATGGGGGGGGCAAGCGAAACCAAGAGCATTTAATATTCACCACACCACAAGTGCCCCAGCCGGGCCGTACGTACACACAGTGTATATGAGAGAGAGAGAGAGGGGGAGGCAGCGCAAGGCGGTCGCGCGTCGCGTCGCTAAATTATTTAAAGTTGTGCAAAAGCCGAACGCAGCCAAGAGTAAAACAAAGCATGTAATAAGTGCTTAAAAGGTAACGGTGCAGGAAAACAAACTAAAACAAAACTGAGAAGAACCAAGCGGAGGAAGCAGAGAAGAAAAAAGAAAAGCTATGCTGCTGGTGCTGGTGCTGCACACGCAGGCGTCGGCGACGGAAACACGATAGAACTGCAGAAGGCCAGCCAGAAGGATGGTCTCTCTGTGTGTGTGTGTGTGTTGGTGTGTGTGTGTGTGACGGAATGGACATAACGGAAGGACGTCGATGCTGCTGTAGCTTTCGTCGTCGTCGTCGGCTGTCGCTCGTTGCTCGTTGCTCGTTTGGGTCGTCTTCTGTCTCGATGGCCATCAACCACCCTCCCGCCACCTCCCCTGTGCCTTGCGCCCTTACGTGTTGTTGCTGAGCCTAACACGCGCGCGCCCCTCCGCCCGCCCCGCCCGACAAAAAGTGAGCAAACACAAATATATTTTAAAGGCAACAAGAAAATTGAAAAGGCCCAACAAAAAAAGCGCCAGCGGAAAGAGTTAGCGAGACCCAAACTTGGGGGTTGCGCGGACGTTGGAAGTTGGCCCCAAAAACTTCAGCCAGGGCCTGGGTATCTACACACACACACAGAGAGAGAGACATGCTTAGGGCCTGGAATTATGAAATTATTTCATAGCATGTCACGCGATTTAAGAAGTTTGAGGCGTAACCCCAAAGCAGCCCCAGATACCATTGGAAATACGAACAGGAGCTAGGGACGGGGGCTGGGACGGGGGCTGGGGCGGGGGCTGGGACGGGGGCTGGTACTTTGTGGCGAGCTTAAAGCGTGGAATGAAACAAGAACAAAAAAAAAAAAAACACAGCTTAGTGCTAATTTATGGGACTAGCAAAGGACTTCGTGTGCATTACAAGCACCCACAGCGCGCCACTCCTACCCTGCCCTACCCTCTCCTCAACCTCCCCCTCAGCTACGTGACTTAAAGCCATACAAATATGCACTCTCTCTCTCTCTCTCTCTCTCTCTCTCTCTCTCTCTCTTCTGCTCTTTAAATTAAAATAGTTGAACATATTATTCTAGTATCAAAAACAATTTGAAATTCTTTTCGCAGTTTCGCCGAAGTTGCTAAAGTCAAGTTTGCTTTCATCAAAAACTTTCAGCGCAATAAATGAGAAATGCGAAGCGCGGCGCTAGTGCTCGAAGGAAAACCGAGACAAAAGTGCGAATGCTCGCTTTGGATGTTTTTTTACTATATATGCACACATATATAATGTATGTATACATATATAAATATATAGAAATATATATATTTATATTTTTTCTCATATATATTTTATGCACTTTAACTTCTTTTTAAGCGAAAGGACTAAGGCAGCTTTAGCTTTACTTTAAGTTTTAGGATTTTTTTCTTTTAATTATATTAAATTTTTCTTCTTTCTTTAAATAATAAATCTTTTTTTCAGGCTTAAAATTTTAAAAAATATATTTTTAATTTTAATACTTTTTTTCTGAAATTTTTTGCCATAATAAACTTAATTCAGTTCAAAATGTGAGTTATTTTTGTATTCTTGTGAAGAAAAAATACAAATTTAAAATAAAAACTATTTATAAGTTGTGTAAAAATATATACATATATACATATATATATATATATATATATATATATATATATATATATATATATATATATATATATATATATATATATATATATATATATATGTATTTATACAAATTTATTTTAAAAATTAAAAAATATATATGTTTATATATTCATTGGAAAAATAATAAGTACACCAAAATTATTATTTGTCATAACTAATTTTGTCATAACTAATTAATTTTTTGTATTTTTGGAAAAAAAAATATTGATAGCTTAAAGAACGTAATCTGGCAATATAAATTGCATATGTCCACCCAAATTTATAGTAGTCTCAATTCATTGAAAAGAGCCTGCCTTATTTTGGTGTAGCTATTATTTGCATCATGGGAAAATGGCATAGTTTTATTTGTTTTTCAAGTTCTTTCAAATATTTTTGACAAATAATTATTCAAAAATAAATACTACTTTATCTAATAATAATAAAAAGAATATATATATATGTATATACATATATAAAACTATAAAAAACAACATATTTTAAGTTTATAATAAAATAAAATATACATATAAAATAAAAATTAATAAAATTTATTTTTTACAAAATAAATATTTTTACAGATTTTTTTTTTATTTTGCCTTTTCTGAAATTTATCTCACAAACATATGTATACATACTTATATGAACAAAATCTTTTTTTCTAATTTTTTTTATTTATTTATTTATTTTTATATTTTATTTATTCATTTTAAATAGTATTAGTTTTATTAGACTTCATTATATAGTATTTCTATACATAAAATATTAAAGATTTTGTTCAATAAATGTCATATTTATTTATTTGTTTTTTTTTTTAATTTTTATTCTGTTTAAATAAATAATATTAAATAAAAAATTAAAAAAAAAAAATAAAAATAAAAAAAAAAAACAAATTAATTTTCAAAAATATATTTTTTTTAAATAGTATTTTTTCCATGTATATTTATAATTTTATTATTTTAAATTAATAAGTTTAGTAGATTTATTCTATTTAATTTTTGATATTTTTGTATTATTTTGTTACAAAATTTTAATTTTAAATATTAGTTGTTAAAAATAGTATTTTATTTTATTTCAAAGTAGTATTTACACCCTGTATCCATTGAAACTGGGTATATTGGTTTTCTTTTTTCAATATGTAGTCAAACTTCGAAATGTTACTTACTTTCTCTCAAGCATTTTCGAAGCACGCACCAGTCGAAAAGGCAAGTTCTTGTTTACATATTGTTCAGATACATATGTATATATGTATATGCATATATATTCTTAGGGTATTTGATATTTTTTTTTGATATTTCTCTAGTTTTTGTTTCACTTGAAAAAAAAGAGGGAATCGCAAACGCTGAGTATTAAACAAAAGTCGAGGCATTTAATTTCGTCGAGGAGCTCTGGCGACCTGGCCACGCCCAACCAAGAGCATGACAAACAAACAACAACAAAAAAGTTATATATATATATATATATATATATATATATATATACATATGTGTGTGTGTGTGTGTGTGTGCCCGCGCGCGTTATAGCATGTAAGAGAGTTGGGCGAGTGTGTGGGGTATGGCAGGGTTGGGGGTGCTGCTGGTTGGCAAAGGGTCTACTGTGTGTGGGGATGAGGATGGGGGTGGGGGTGGGGGGGGCTAGTGATAGGGGCTGAGTTGGCGGCAGAGACAAGAGCAGCATATTTCGCCTCCTTCTTCTCTGTGTGAGTTTTTTTTCTTGTTCTATCCAATGCGAAATGGCTTTTGTGAACGCATTAAGTATACGCCGTGAGGCACGCAAGCAAACGACTACAGTTATATATATCTATATACATATACATATATATATATATATATAGTTATGCTATTTCCAATTAAGGCAGCACACAAATTCAAGTATGAAATGCCAAAGTGCATTAAATATATACAAAATAGACAGACGACTCCGGAGGGGTTAGCGCTGAGCTCTCGTTTGCTAGAGCCACGAACACGCACACACATACACATACACACACACACACATACATGCGCTGTCCAAAAGTAAACAGTGGCACGCACACACATACACATACAGCTAATGTTAACAAACACGAAGCACGCGCGATTTTCAACTCCCCAACTCAAAAGTTCCAAATAGACTGAAATGTCCTTCGCACGCAGAGGCCTGGCCAACAGAAGCCAGCCGAAAAAGTGGCAAGTGGCAAGTGGCAACTGGCAACAGCGCCACAAAATACTCAATACCAGCACACACACACACACACACATACACACGCACACCTATAATGAAAGACAAGCGGCGTCGACAGCGGCAGCGACAGCGACAGCATCAATTTCCAAAGCTGCGCTGATAAAAAAAAAAGAAAAGCAATACACACACACACACACACGGGCATACACAGACACACACACACACACACGGGCATACACACACAGACATATTGAGTAGGCAAGGACTAAAAGGACATGGCCGCGTTAGCAAAGCTCTGTCATAAAGCAAACAACTGATTGAGTTTGTTTAGGCCATTGCCAGTGAAGTGGGCTAGCTGCGTGGCGGCAGCTCAAGTTTTGCGGGTGGGTTTCAAATATACATATATATATATATCTATATATATACCAAATATATATATACATATGTATATATATGTATGTGTGCGCGCCTTATTAGCTTCTGTTGGTAGTATTCATAAATTTTGTGTGCGGCTGCTGCTTAACTGAATAACATGGCCAAAGCAAATAGCTGAGGCCAGCGAGTCGACGGCTAAATGCGCTAACCAAAAGGTACAGCAAGAGAGAGAGAGAGAGAGAGAGAGAGAGCGAGAGAGAGAGGAGACTCAATAGCGATAAAGAGCATATATGCAGCAGTTGGCTATCAGTCAAACCTGACCCAGCTAGAGAGTTACTACTTTCGATAACATTATTGGAGTTATCGATAACAGTACAAACTTTAAAAATTCGATATACAAGATCTGATAATGCCAAAATAAATATAATTGCTTAGTTATGCACTCTGCCCAACAGAAGTGTAACTACTTTCGATAAACATATTACACCTTATCGATAACATGTAAATACAGAATCAATCAATGTGCTTTACCATTTAAACAGGAGTTGCCTTAGGTCTTAAAATGAGGAAATAAATTGGGGTTTTATCAGAAATCCATTAGCCTAAAAAGGCAATTAGCTAAACTCTTGGGCGACAGTTCGATACTCAAGGTTTATCGATAGCTCATACTAAAAGCACCATAGACAAATTTCATAACATAACCCCACTGGAATAAAAGCTTTAGTCATAAGTCATTCGTCATTAGTCATTAGTCATTTGTCATTAGTCATTGGTCATTAGTCATTAGTCATTAGTCATTAGTCATTAGTCATTAGTCATTAGTCATTAGTCATTAGTCATTAGTCATTAGTCATTAGTCATTAGTCATTAGTCATTAGTCATTAGTCATTAGTCATTAGTCATTAGTCATTAGTCATTAGTCATTAGTCATTAGTCATTAGTCATTAGTCATTAGTCATTAGTCATTAGTCATTAGTCATTAGCCATTAGTCATTAGTCATTTGTCATTACTCATTAGTCATTAGTTATAAGTCATTAGTCATTTGCCATTACACATTAGACATTGGGTATTAGTCATCAGTCTTTGGTCATTGGTCATCAGCCCTCACATATTACACATTAGTGATTAGTCATTAGTCATCATTCATTATTCATTAGCCATTACACATTACACATTTATCATTAGGCAAGTCTAAGCCTGGCTTTTTTGCTCTGCCCACAACTAGTTTTCGCAGCGTCAACGCTTTGCGTTCATGCCACTGCTGCATGCCACACTTTTTCGGGTCGATAGGCGAGAGTTCAAAGCGAATTTTGTGGCTGTCGCTGCATTTGGTCGCTCGCGAGCTGGCGACAAAGACTTAGACAGAGAGACGAGACGAGGCGAGACGAGGCGAGGCGAGTTGAGCAAGAACAGAGATAACAAATCGAGACGGGGCGCGTGGGCGAGAGAAAGAGAGACAGAGAAAGTGAGAGAGAGAGAGAGAGAGAGAGAGAGAGAGCGCGTGCGAGATATCAAATGAGAGCAGCAACTGCATTCCCCAGGGTAGCTGCTGGCCTGCTCTGCATGGGGCCGGGGCTGGGGCTGGGGCTGGGGCTGGGGCTGGGGCTGGGTGACGGCGAGTCGATGGGGTTCGCCAGGTGAATATCCAAATGGCAGCAGCAGCAGCACCGGCGCACGCGTCTCCGGGATGCTGCAGTGGGCGTTTAGCGTTGGGCGGCAATATGCGAAAACACTCACACACACACACATATACAGAGGGAGACACGCACACACACACACACATAGAGTGAAGCTCATTAATTATTTCCCTGTTTGCGTAGTGTGAGTGCGTTGCCAGGGTCGAATTATATAATAGTTTATATTGGAGCAGGCAACTAACACACACACACACATACAGGCATAGACGACGAGTAAGCGCACTTTGGTCGGGAGTATCCGACTTATTGCATACCGCGCCAAGCAGTTGTGCTCTGCTGACTTCTGCTCTCTTAAATATGAGAATATATACGTGTATATATCTATATATATATATATCTGTATATATCCCTATATATATTGCAGCTCAAGCTGGGCACGCCTTCTCTTGTCTGTGCTAATAATATGACTTGAAGGTGTTTAGCCTAAGGTGTTTAGTCGAATGTCCACTCCCTAATGACTCCGACTCGACTGGAGTTATGCAGGTCTCGCTCTGTAGCAACAGCTCACGCTTATCGCCAGTGCATATAGTATCAGCTATATATATTTACTTTACTTATTCCTTTCCTTTCAGTCAAGGTTTCTTATATACCAAGTCACTAGAGACTTTAAGTTTCACATACATATCACTCATGCATATCCGCGTCTGCTAAAGTGTCAAGATGTTGCCGATACGTGGAACATAAACTTTCCAGGCTTGAAATCTGGCATGTACATATATACGCATTGACAGGCCAAGATCAGAAAGATATGGCGTATATATCTATGTGCAGTGTGAAAATACAGTTATATATAGCAATTGGGGGCGTGGCTTGACTGAGCACTCAACGTTGTAGCTTGTTATTTTTTTCTTAATTTTATTTGTTAGGGATATTCCTTTGCAATATTCGCCTGGGCTGCCAGCAGCTGTTGTTGGTGTTGCCTTCCTTTGTGTCAGTTTCAAGATACAATATATATATATATATATATATATATATATATATATATGTATATATTTGGTATCATTCCTTATTGATTTTGTGTTTGGCTTGGCTGATTTAGCTTTTGTCAAGGACAGCGCGGCGTATGCGTAACATGTGATTCATGCAGTGAATATATATTACGTATACGCCGCGAGGAGAAATGAAAAATCGAGAGAAAATTAAATGCGGAATGTGGTTGTTGTTGCTGTTGGTTGCCAGCAAACAACATTCAAGTTATGAATGCTAAATGGCAAATCAATAATGTTAATAGACAGAGAGAGAGAGAGAGAGAGTGAGAGGGAGAGAGAAGGAGAGAGAGAGAGGGAGAGGGAGAGACTAACACTAACACTAGCACAAACATCAATATGTGCACAAACGGATGCTTAAATATTTAAGTAGTTTGGCAAGGCATGTGGGTGGTGCGGGTGGTGCGGGTGGTTGGCTGCCTCTTGGCTTTAAGGGCGGACCATAAATGCCAATAGTACAAATGTCAGTTCGGGCCACGAAAGAAATGGCAAATATACATATATGTACACAGATATATATACATACATATACATACATACATATATAGTATATATATAGCGGCCCACACACACGAGCAGAGAGCAAAACGATTTGCCTTTTATGCATGACACGTAGGTCGACTGTTAAAACCTTTGGGTAACGTATTCCCAACTTCTGCGCTGCCTCTGCGAAGGGCTCAACTGCCCAGCCAGCCCAGTCGCCCAGCCAGCGCTTCCCATGGCTCGCTCAGCTACACATATGTACATATATACGCTTATATACACATACCTATATATGTAATGTATGTACACATACATATTCATATACATACATACATATATATATATATGTATTTATAAAGTCGTTCTTTTGGCACCAGCGCAACTCACAAATGAGGCAAATTTACCCAATCCTCCTCCAGCTGCTCCTCCTCCTCCTCCTCAGCTTGTTGCCCTTAAGTGTTGGATAACCCAATAACAACATGGCATATTGATTTGTGTACAGAGCAGACACACCAAAAAGCAAAAGACGTAGAAGAAGCACAAGCAGCAGCAGCAGCAGCAAAGCCAAACAACACAACAAAATGCCAACGGGTCTCTAAGCTGAAATCCACTTAACCCACTTAATAATAAAAATTATATACAAATATGTAAACAGAAAAAGAGCGACAAAAGAGGAAATCATTGTAAATTAAAAGGATATTAATTAGTTTACAAAATAAAATATATTTTATACAATCTAAAACAAAATTGAACTAATAAAAAATTAATTTAAAAAAAATTATAATAAATAAACTTTAAAAAAAAATTGTTTTTATATTATAATACTAAATAATAATAAACTTAAAAAATATATATTAATAAATAAAAATAAAATTAAAATTGATTTTTATTTATTATTATATTTTTTTTTAAATTTATTATAATTTTGTTTAATTTTTATATAATAAAATTTATAACTTAAAATAAAAAAAAATTATATATAAAAATATCTTCTCTGTAATATTCACAGATTAAATACAAAATAAATAATATAAACCTAAAATAAAAATTAAAAAAATTTTAAAAATAAAATAAGTCAAATTTAAGAAATAAAAAGGATACATTTTTAAATAAAATTAAATTAAAATTTGAACAAACAAAATAAAAAATTAATAAACTTAAAATATAAATTATAATAAATTATACAAAATAAATAGTTTAAATAAAAACATATTTCAAATC
>CAUIUS010000001.1:4642500-4695000 GCA_961210405.1 Drosophila mercatorum | reverse complement strand
TATATATATTGAATATATGTATATATATGTAAGACAAAGAAAAGGCAAATTTGTTTTGTTAAAGGTAACAATAAAAACCTGTTGTGCACCTGTCAATTGCGGCCTGGCTGCCTGGCTGCAGTCGATTGGGCTATTTAGGCTAAAGCAATTGATTCGCATTTGAATGCAAAAGATTGCGACAAAGCCATAAAAGCAGATACAATTGCGAGAGGGAGAAGGAGAGACAGAGAGAGAGAGAAAGAGAGAGAGACTCCATATGCAATAATTAACAAAATACAAGCAAATGTTTTTCAATTGGGTCACAATTGCACAACGTGGCGTATGAGTAATTTACAATATTGCACGACGACAAAATACTACGACTATAGCCTATAGCCCATAGCCCATAGCCCATAGCCTATAGCTATAGCCATAATACCAATTAGAATTGAAATTTGTTTATGGCTAGACACACATACATATGTACATCTGTATATATATATACATATATCTGTATATAATGTGCCTTGCTTTGTCTGTATGTATATACTGAAACGAGTATCTATCGTTGTTGGCTGCCTTATAAATAGAAACCGCTATGAACACACATTGAACTAAGCAAACTGATAAGCGCTAAATAAATACATTTACTTTATGCACACATAAAGGGGAGGGGAGGCGCGGGGGGAGTGACGGGCGCTTAGTGGGGGCAACGTTGGCGGACTGGGGGTCTGAGGTCGTTTAGTTGCTCGCGTTCATCCGCCTAACGGAACGTGCCAGCCAGCTGAAACTGTAATGCCAAAACTGACAGCAAGGGAGCAACGACTGTCGAGATACCCTGTCTTTTGATGAAGTTAAAGTTAGCCAAGACTGAGGCGCGGCCCGACTTGAACATACCCTGTAAATATTTAGCTATTCATGTATATTATATATTTATATATTTATATATTTAGGTTATGCTCGACTTGCAGATACCCAGCATATAGCCAAATATGCATTAAGTGCGCCCTGTTCCAGATATTCAAATTTCAAATAATGTTACGTTATATAAAGCTAAAGTTGAGCTGTGCACGACTAGCAGATACCCTGCAAATATACAGATTTGCATTGCATGCACTCTGCTCATGCTATCAAGCGTAGAAACTTAGATTTGATGAAGAATAGTCTAATATCCAACAAGATATATGCATATACCTCATATAGAGCGCTTATATTGACTAGGGCATATATCACAATAGTTAGCTTTTGTTATTGCAATCAAAATGAGCTGTCTAAAGTAGCTCGTTTATATATATACACATATCTCTGAATTGAGATATATATGTACATATGTGTATAACAGTTATATAACAGTTTATCACTTGCATTAGCTGCTGTCGTTTAATCTACTTTGTTTAGCTAATGGAGATTTCCATTATTCTTGCCTAATGACGTCAACCTTAAGAAATCAAAGCGAAATATTTATGAGATTCAGATTCTTCTTCTTTATAAATAGCATCAAATGTAGATATATATATACATATACATATCAATTGTCTATAGTGAATAAACACAAATGAAAGCAAAGTGTGTAGAGACTTCCGTTCTACTTCAAATAACATCCATTTGCTTTGCCTGAGCTATCGAAAGTGTTATATTGTTATACTAAATAAGTGTTATAATCGATAATCTAGATAATGCAGAAAACTCCGAGTTATAACTAAGGTCTGGTATAACACAAACTTGTAGTATAACACTCTCTGCTCTGTTATACTAACACTAAACTTTACAACTATGGATCATATCTTAAGCTAAGCTGTAGCAACATATAATACTAGTCTTTCAACAGCTATAATACTGACAGTTATAATTGATCAACAATCGATAAATCGATAACACGTTTTTTGTATAGAGTAATATAAACAGGCTAAACGTAGAGCAGGATTACTCCTATGGGGAATGCTCAGAGCTCTCTCGTTGCAACTTTGGCTCTATCGATAAATCGATAACTTGCATGCACACGCATACGGAGCGAAAGACAGCGAGTGACAGAGCGAGAGAGAGCTATAGAGCTGGCGCAAGGGGCCAAAACCCGCCTAGAGTGCGGGTCGTCTGGCCCAATACGCAACAGAATTGCTCGAGACTTGAGCAATTATGGCAGGCGCTGAGCGAAAAAGAATCGCGAACAACAACAACAACAAACGAAATTCGAAAGCGTGAGCAAAAAAGCGAAAAGAAATTAAATACAAAAGTGCAGAGCAACAAATAAATGGAGTACGAAACAAACGGCAGAAAAAGCTCACAGAAATCACGAAGAAAAAAAATGAACTCGTGTAGGCATGAGCCCGACAGCAGCAGCAGCAGCAGCAGCAGCAGCAGTGCCACTGGCAGCGGCAGAGGCAGCGGCAGCGCAGCAACAACTGGAAGAATTCATTCCAGTTCCTGCAGTCGCCGTCGCCGCCGCCCCCGCAGCAGCAGCAACCGACGTCGCCGTCGTCGTTGTTTTGTTTTTGCTTTTGCTTTATATGCATTGCTCGCCTTTTAAATTTCAAATACAATGAAAAAAGGCAGAAAAAAAGGTTTTTTTCGGCTCAGACGTTGCGCATTTATTGATTTTTTTATAACATTTAGTAGCAGTATCTGTTAGACCGAGAGCAGAGCGGAGGCCCGCATGGCAACAATGCTCAAATCTAAATTGACATGGGTGTGTGTGTGTGTGTGTTCTATGTGTGTGTGTGTTCTGTGTGTGTGTGTGTGTGTGTGTGTGTGTGAATGCCTCTGGGCTGCTGCCATTGCAACTTTTCGTTTAGACAAAGCAATGGAAATGGAAGATTTAATAAAAATTTTAGTTAAAAACAGACAATTGTACAGCTAAGGACATTTAGATATATACACTTATGTGCACAAAAATAATACTAAAACTAAGAAGTACATAAAATGCAAAAAGAATTGCGATAAACTCTTATTTTATTACCAAATTTGTTTATTCAACATTTAGACTCTGGTTCTATTCACATGAACAGAGCTGTATGCATGCCTCGCGGCCAGCGGCTATCGTAGAGCAGCAGCAAAATGTAACAAAAGGAATTACAATTATTATGCCACTATATACATATGAACATACATACGCATACATGTGCATGCCTATTTACATACATAATATACTCGAACTGGACTCAACTGTACAAGGCTCAACTACAAAAAGTTTTAAAGGAAAGCAGCAGCGCCCCAGCAGCAGCAGCAGCAGCAGCAATAACAGTCAACAGCAACAACAACAAGCAGATGAGACGACCCAAGACTCGAAACCAAGGCGTAAGCCGTTAAATCTCAAAAGACGATGACAACACAAAGACAGCCAAGCATACACACACACTCACACAGTCACCAGGCAGAAACTACAATATGTGCACAGCCAGGCGACAAATATCAATTTTGTTTTAATTTGATGTATTAAACAGCCTTACTTTACTTCAGAGTACTTGACTATTTATACTATATTAAATAATAATTAGTCATTTACTATAATCTAATTTGCGTAATTACTATGCATAATTCATTGTTTTGATTGAAATAACGTCGAGAGTCATGTGTAAATATTACTAATTAGTTCATTAGCTGGCAGTTTGCTTTGATTTAGCGCATAACATAAAGGACAAACTTGTGGGGTGGATCGTTTCGGTTTGACATCCCCAACAGCATAAAAGCTTTTGTATGCTGCAGGGACCAGAGACCAGACAACAGCAACTGAGCAAAACAACCGCGGCCGTGGCCGCGACAACAACAACGACAACAACAGCATCAGCAACAGCAGCTGCTGCTTATTGGTGAGCCCGTGCGTGTGTGTGTGTATATAAGTGAGTGCGCGCACTTGCGCCTGTGTGCGTGTTTATTGGTTCGCTTGCAGCAGTCGCAGTCGCTGCCAATGGTGGCGATGCTGCTGCTGCTGCGAAAGGTAGCCGAGGCAGCGAACTGCTGCGAATGCAGCTGACGACAGCGCTGCTTACGCATGTGCGTCGGCTTGGAAACCACTCGAAGCTTCGCCCGTCTCCCAACAGCCCGAAGTCTCGAACTGCGAATCGCTAAAGCTGCTGCAGCAGCTGAAAGTCGAAGCGATTGCCGAAGCTGTCATAACTGTATGTACTCTCGTGTGTATGTGTGTACATATTTCTTGCTGTACGCATGGGAATGGAGTGCAATTTGATAATTTGCTGAAATTAAACATGTAAAAACAAATAAAAAATACAATGTGGGCGAGTCTTTCAGCTCCTACGCAGCAGAACACGCTCACAAAAAAAGGATGGCAAACGCAGCTATGGTAACCCGTGAGCAGCGTGCGCAACAGAGATGGAGCGCACGAATAGCGGTGTGCGGAAGAAGGAGCTGAGAAGAGCTGAACAGAGCAGCGAAGCAGAGCTCGAGTTAACAGCAAATTGGTTAACCTGTAGCAGCACTGAGTGCACTGAGAGAAAGGGGCGCTAGTGAAACGACAATTGCATATATTAAATAGTCAATTTATTATTCTATAACAAAAAATTATATTTTTAATTGCATTAAACTGCAAAAAAAAACCTTTTTAAATCAAAGCTGCTTGACAGTTATTTTATTTTAATCGGTTTTTTTTTTTTGGTTTTTTTTTTCCGATGTCGAAAAGTAATGCATAAATTAATTTCAACAGCAATTTGGTGCGTTAAATGTGTTTAGTTAATATAATTGGAATAATGCGAATTCTGCATGTACTCATGCAATTGTGCAATTATGCACACTCATACACACACATACATACGTACATATGTATATTATAATTAGATTTTTGTAATGCATTGTTATTGCTTTTAAAGGCAATTGTCAGATGCAGAGCACAGCGCATGACTAATGTGTATTATAGTTATATCTACTTATGCACACATACATACATATGCACATACATACAGACATACACACATACAGGGCTTATCTATTTTGCGTTTTAATACGCAATTCAAGAGTCGCAATACATGCATATAAGGACGTACGAATGGGAGTCACTGACGCAGGCCAAGCACTCGCGGCAGGCAGGGTATTTACGTACATGCTGGAGTAAGCAGAGTGAGCGGAGTGTGCAAGAGAGAGAGAGAGAGAGAGTGGGGAAACTGTTATACTTGCTGCTGTACTCTGTGTGACGCACTCTGTGCAGAGGCGACGGCTATGACGTACAAGAGATTCTATTTCTTTTTTTTACAGTTTTTTTTTGTTCTTTGCTTTATTTATTTATTTATTTTATTTTTTTTTCGTAGGCGCTGCCAGAGCGCAAATTGTGTCCCTCTGTATGTGTGTGTGTGTGTGTGTGTGTGTGTGTGTGTGTTGAAAGGGGTTTTCGCTGCTGCTGCTGCTTCTTCTTCTCCTTATGCTTTGTGTGCTTTTTATACCCTGAACCCATTAAAAATGGGAAATCAGGGTATAATGTTTTTGTTGAAATGTATGTAACAGGCAGAAGGAGGCGTGGCAGACCCCATAAAGTATATATATTCTTGATCAGGATGACAAGCCGAGTTGATATAGCCATGTCCGTCTGTCCGTCTGTCCGTCTGTCCGTCTGTCCGTCTGTCTGTCCGTATGTATGAACGCGTCGTTCTCAGAACCTATAAGAGCTAGAGACTTGAAATTTTTTATGTAGGTTCCTGTATAGCACGAAAAGATCGAGTTTGTTAAAAAAATCGATAACTGTCTTAATTTTAATGTTATCGATTAAAAACGAAATCGATGCTCTGTTATATAAATCTATATAATTCATCTTTAGAGCTAGAGTCTCCAAATTTTGCACTTAGTGTTATGTGAGCCTTATACAATTTCGGTTTTTGTTAAATTTTGGATGCCACGCCCCCTTCGCCTCAAATTTGTAAGTCCCGTATTTCAAATACTAGAGACTTGTGCTTTGGCACATACACACATATGGATGACATGATCACGCCCAACAAGTTTGATCAAAATCGTTGCGCTAGAAAAAAAGTTATTAAACATTTAATTTCCCATAGCATTGCCATGCAAATAGCAGGCAAAGAACAGCTGACGCTCCGACTTGCGCTTGTGTGTGCTTGCGCCTGTGTATGTGTGTGTGTATGTTTTGCTTGTAATGAACGTACAAGTGCATGTGTATATAAAAGAAACGAAGAATGCAGGGTTCAGGGTATACCCTAGTCGAGCGGCCTCGACTAGAGTTTTCTTACTTGTTTGTTGTTGTATTTTAACAAGGGGCTACTCTACAGGCATTCGGCAAAGCGGAAAAAAATTAAAAAGAACGTTGCTACGCTCTGTCTCTGTGTGTGTGTGTGTGTGTTAGTGTTGGGCTATGTATTTTACATTGTGTAGCTGCGTATGTATCTGTGTCTGTATCTGTATCTGTATCTATGGCTACTCATATATAATATATGCATATATGTATGTATTTATATACATATGTACAACTCTTGGTTAGTTGTTTCGTGAGCATGTAAAAAACACTTTTCAAAAGAGAGAAAGAAAAAAACAAGAAAAGTAACATAATATATGTACATATATGTACATACATATATTTATATATTATGCACATAAATGCATATACACACATTCATACATAGCCCGATAAGATGCATCTAGTATTTCTCAGGTGCGAGTGCTGCAAGGGCAGCAGCGGTCGCGAGCTCTCCAATGTTCGCGCACACATAATACAGTGAATCCTCGATATAACGAATCTGAGGGCAACCAGAACACTTTTCGTTATGTCTATTGATACGCTGTAGGTACCTATAGGTAAACCCCTGGTAAAGTCAAGAGACTTGAAGAAATATAACGCAGTTCGTTATATTGAGGTTTCACTGTACATACATATCTCCCATGATGAACAAGTGAGAATGTTGCAATCGGGCGCTAACGACTACTGCATACTCTAAACATGAAATGTCTCCAATTGGTATTTTACGTTTTTCATCTAGTCGTGTTCCTGAGATACTGGAAAATGCATTTTCCGCCTTCTGCAAAAGGGCGTATCGGGAAAAATCTTTACTATGTCCTTTTTTATGGGTCTCTCTCTCTCTTTCTATATCTATCTTTCAGTTTCTTTTTAGTTCTCTCTATAGCTCTATATATCTACATAGCTATATCTTTAATCTCTATATCTCTATATCTCTATATCTCTATATCTATATATCTATATATCTATATATCTATATATCTATATATCTATATATCTATATATCTATATATCTATATATCTATATATCTATATATCGATATATCTATATATCTATATATCTATATATCTATATCTACATCTACATCTACATCTATATCTACATCTATATCTATATCTATATCTATATCTATATCTATATCTATATCTATATCTATATCTATATCTATATCTATATCTATATCTCCATCTCTACCTCTACCTCCATTTCTACCTATAGGCATATCTTGGCCTATATAAAGATTTAAGTGATATAACTCTGTAATATACTTTTACCTACTGCAGAATTGTATTATAATCGACTATATAGACTGGTATATACTTAAAGATGCAGAAGAGACTTCCAACAAATCTACAGCAACAATTGATCAGTAGGATTATAATTGAAAGATTTGCTCATCTATAATATGATATATTTACAGATACTAGATACTTTAGATGTATATTCTCTATTTATCTACTTCAAAATACTTTCTTTTCTAGCCCACTACAGCATTGTGCATATTTTATGGGCCATGTCGAACAGTAGACCTATATATATATATATATATATATAGCATATAGATAAGTACAACTTTTTTGTTGTTTGTCGTTTATTATTTGGCAATGGAAACTGAACAAGGGGCAAAACGGAAATGTGTTTCTAGATACACAAGTGTGCCATGTGTTGGCTATCTATAGCGGTATTACCTGTATGTAGATGGATGTATATACCTGATATATGTATATATGTATATATATAGAGATAATTGTATGAGCATCGTGGATGGAAGTCTCTGGACTCGCCTCGACTGGTCACCTATAAACGTCCAGCTGGAGCAGACTCCTGTTTCTGGTTTTCAGGTATACACTACAGACTCTCTCTCTCTCTCTCTCTCTCTCTCTCTCTCTCTCTCTCTGTCGGAGGGGTTGCATATCTAGAGTACAAAGAAAACACAGACAGACAAAAGACGCACGCGGAGCTGGTAATGAAGATGCGTTTGCTTTTAAAACACAACCATAATCAACCCTCAGCCAAAAAAAACCCAAGCCCAGCAAGCAACAACAACAGAGAGAAGGGCAAATAAATGAAATTAGATTGGCAAACGCCGTGGCAAATGAGTTAAGCAATATGTGCCAAGGGTTGCGGGTCAACTAGAGCCAGGCCAAAGGGAGGCCACAGGGCGCGGGCGCGGGCGCGGGTGGGGCTGCTGCTGCTGCTGACGACATGTTAATTACGCATTGGATATGTGAACGGATACGCAATATCTAAAAAGCAACAGGCAAAACGGGGGTGGCTTTCGACGGAGCTTCAGCTAGATCAATAAGCAAATGCATAAGGGCGGGGTAGGGGGTTGCTTGGATTTACGGCTATGGATCGACTCGAAGGTTCGAGCATCGCCAACGTGTGCGTCGCATCATTCATTGATTGAAATGACATTGAGCCAATCAAGCGAGCGAGCGAAGCTTTTCGGCGCTGCCACCTCAGCCCACCCCACACGCCCTACCCACCCTTCCCCAACTAATTTGTTTACCCCAATTATTTAGTGGGTGTTAAATAACTAAGAACAATTTCACAATCAATGGAAAAACACGGAAATCGATCGAGGAAAATTATACAGAAATTTTCGAGGGGCAAAAAGTTTCGTTTTGCATTCCCAGGAAATTATGGGGAGTATGGGATATACGTGAGTATATATGTATATGTATACACAGATATGTACAGTATATACACATACATATATAATGCATATTCAAGCTTGATATATACATTATATATATATATATATAATATATGCCATCTGTTATGAGTCTTATATATAGATAGATGATCTGCATCATGCTATCTGTATCTGTCTCTGTATCTTTAGTTTTCTAATAAAATTATTTAAACAATATTTTATAGAGCTTCAATCAAGTTTTAGGCGAGAAAAGCTTTAGCAATTTTTAATAAATATTATAAATATATACCCATTCACAAATTGAAAAGGGTATATTGGTTTATATTATAATTTATATTAAATTATATATATAAAAAAATTATATTAAAAGCTTTCTATATGTAGAAAATATTCGATTATAAGCTTATTTAATTATATATGAATATTTATATATTTTTTAAATTTTATTGACATAAATTCTGTACAAAAAATATACTAAAATTTTCAATTTTTAGAATTTTCTATTTATTTTTTGTTAATTTATTTAATTAAAATTTAAAAATTTAATTTAATTTGGCTCAGTTTTTGACATATTTACAATATAAAATAGAATAAAATAATATAAAATTTACTAGATTTTCGTATATAAAATATATTAAAATATATTAAAATTTGCAATTTTTAGAATTTTTCTATTTATTTTTGTTAATTTATTTTTAAACTATTTATAAATCATAATAAGTTTATATATAGATTTATTTACATATTTTTATAAAATTTAATTTATTGTATTTTTTTTTAATAATTTTAATATTTTGTATATTATTTTATTATGTATATATATATATATATATATATATATATATATATATATATATATATATATGTCTGTATATACCTCTTTTAGCTCAACTACTTTAGGGTTTTGTAACAGCCAAAATGAAAATTGTGCAATCATCGCCATTTCTTGCGGCTGACTCAATCGCTCAAGCGGGTCAGCAGGTGCTAATGATGGTGGTGGTGGTGGTGGCTGTGGCGGTGCTGGTGGTGGTGCATGCGGTTATGCCCAACCACTCAAATGCAACATATTTATATATATATATATATATATATATATATATATATATATATATATATATATATATATATATATATATATATATATATATATATATCATATATATGTTTGCAGTTAGTCATACATACATATATAGGCAATATATAGAAGGCGAGATTAGAGATCAAGTTTTAGATATAGGATAAGTTTTTAGAAGAGTGGAAGATACGTTGATATACGTAATATCAAATGGGGATTACTTTGAAGGATAGGAGATATAGATATATGAATACATAGATAGATCGACAGGTATATGAAGTAATTTATCAGAAACAACTGTCAATTTTTGATGAAAATTTGAATTCCTTGAGAAACTAAGACTTAAGCCAAGGCATAGGTTGAGGATTACCGAGCTGAACCGAACCGAACCCTAACCAATCTAGAGACTAACTTAAACTCTCGCTAAGCGAATTGTGGAGGGTATATAGATATAGATATAGATATAGATATAGATATAGATATAGATATAGATATAGACAGAGATATAGATATAGATATAGATATAGACAGAGATATAGATATAGATATAGATATAGATATAGATATAGATATAGATATAGATATAGATATAGATATAGATATAGATATAGATATAGATATAGATATAGATATAGATATAGATATAGATATATATAATGGTAAATGGCTTTGCGCTGACGAAAAAGTATGATAGCTACAGATATAGCTTAGTTATACAAATTTTTGTATATATATAGAGAGAAAGGTATATAATGCAGTTGCAGTTGCACTTCCAGTTGCACACACACACACACACACACACACACACACACACACACACACACAGCCATAGTTGGCGAGTTATTGGAAGCGTGACTAACCGAAAAGGTGGATTCATGGATTCGTTGCCCTGCGAGAAGGTCGCCTTGCATTGTTTTCGAGAGTTTTGTTTGGTCCTTCCGCTGCGCCCGATTGCCACAACAATGCGACGCGAAAGGGGCGAGCAAACAGGAAACCAACTGGTGACGCACACAGAGAGAGAACGAGAGAACGAGAGAGAGAGAGAGAGAGAGAGAGAGAGAGAGAGAGAGAGAGGGAGAGAGAGAGAGAGTTTGTATAGCAAATGTTTGTCAAGTTCCTAAATAAAATTTGTCATATCTAAAGTATTTCATCGCTATGACGCACGCCTCGAACACGTTTCGATGACAAACAGCCAAAGGAATGTCAAATATCAAGAAAAACTATTCAATTTGTGATATACAGAGAGAGAGAGAGAGAGAGGGAGAGAGAGAGAGAGCGAGAGAGAGAGAGAGAGAGAGGGAGAGCGAGAGAGAGAGAGAGAGAGAGAGAGAATGGAACTAGATGGATAGATGTTAAGGGAAATTTCATGGCCATAGCCTGAGCACTTTAATTTTGTTAGATATTTTGGCATATATCTTTCTATATGCACTGGGACTTCGCTCAGTTTTCAATATATTTATAATTCTACATTCTAGATAAGGCCGAGATAGAGACGGAGACAGTTATGGACTCAACTCTTTGGAAAGTATTGAAAATGCTAAATCTGTAGCTGAATCTTAAAAGAGCTCTTAAATAATATATTACTGCTGAACTGTGGGAATATATGATCTATGATATATACATATGTATGTATACATATATATATAGTTCAGCTGATGTATCGGGCACTACATATCATACTATATTTGAATACCATATTCAGAGTTCTAACCAATTTTTGAATGACTTTAGAATTTTATTTTGAAATCTGCTGGGATTGAGATCTTCAAATATAGTTTTCGGAATAGTATATACAATATATGGAATATGGTATATAAGGTCATGTAGATTCCTGATCAAAATACTTAAATATAAAATTCTACAACATTTTCTATGTGCTATGATAGGATCTAAAAGGGAATGTACAGACGATTTATACATATATATATGCCATATATATATACATATATATATAATTGATAAGGAAAACTTTGTGATAACACGTCAAAATTGTAATCTTGCCCAATGAATGAATTGAATTAAAGTATAGCAAATATACAGACATATATAATATATAATATATATGATAACATCAACTATACTATATAATATATATACATATATACGACTCTAGCTGAAGTTCAAGCGTATTCTAAACATATTTTACTTCCTTTAGTCTTGAAATGAGATTAAAGATGAAAACAACTTGAATCTGTAGCTATATCTATATGGCCTGATATGTATATATCATTTGTTGCTGCTGCAGCTGAAAGGTTCATTGTTCTCATTAGTTTGTATTTACTGTATGCAACGTTGAGTCTCTGTCTCTGTCTCTGTCTCTGTCTCCCTCTCTGCTTGTGTTTTGTGGAGTTTTACCTTAGCAACAAAATCAACTCGAATGGCATAGCAGCTGCTCAACTTGTATCGAACAACTGCTAATGTTGTTGCAGTTGTTGTTGTTGCAGTTGTTGTTGTTGTTGTTGCAGTTGTTGTTCAAGCTCTTCCCCTAGCCACAGTCAATACATTAGCTGTTGCCTGCTCCAGTTGGAGCAGCGAATTCAATTTTAAATCTGAATTCGACTTGAAGAATCTAGAAATTCACTCAAGTTTATATGATATATAATTGATATTGATATATATGATATATCTACGATACATCTATGATATATATCGATTATGCAATTTAAGATATTCCTCAGTGAAATACGAAATTCTAGAATTCTACTTTAAGCAACAGACAACAGGCTTAGGGTGAACCTCAGAATATAGAGTGAAATTTCATTTTTATGTTTTACTTTTTTTCTTTAAATAAATTTTTAAAATCTAATTTTGTTATACATATAATTTTGCTATATATTTTATAGTTTTTTATATATTTTTTATTTTTCTATATATATTTTTTTATTTTTATATACATACATATATATTTTTTATTTATGTATATATTTTTTATTTTTGTATATTTTTTTGTTATTTTTATACATATTTTTTAATACTACATATATATTTTTTATTTTTTTATTTTTATATTTTTTTTATTTTTTATATATATATATATTTTTCCTTATTTTTTTATTTTATTATATATTTTTCCAAATTTTTATTTTATTTTTTATTTGTATATATTTATGTTATTTTTCTATTATTTCCTATTTTTCCTTTGCCTGTGTATGGTTTATTGCAGTGTTGCAAAATGCCTTTAGAAATAGCATTGAAATGCGGTTTCAAATGTGATTGGGAAGTGGTTTCAGAGTGGTTTCAAATGTGGTTTCAAAGCTCTCTGATAGCAATCTAAGCGAGCATTAAATTATTATTATTTATAACTGAATATAACAAAACTATTTTATTTGTTAAATATTTTATAATATATATAAAAATATAATAAAAAATATATATTTTTTGAATCAAGTATATTTATTGGTATTTTTCGTTATTTTTTTATATTTTATTGATATAATTTGATATATGGAATATATTATTAATATTTTGAAAATATTATTAATAATAATAAATATTATTATTATTATTATTAAATTAATAATATATTTTATATATTATTATTAATTTAATATATTGAATTTTCAATTTTCTATTTAGTATATTTTTGTTGGTATTTTTAATGTTTTTAATTACTTTTAATTAAATACATTTTGTTTTTTTTATCTATTAAAGTTTTCCAAAATTATTTAGTATTTTCATGGGTTTTTTTTGTTCATAGTCAGTATTTTTTGTTGGTATATTTTATGGCACATTTGAACAACAGAAAAGCAACTTACATAAAAATCTTTGTAAAACAAATAATAAATGTCATCATCAAGATTGTTGTTGTTGTTGTTGTTGCTAGTGTTGTTGTTGTTGTTATTGTTGATGTTGTTGATGCTGCTGTGCTGTTGCAGTTGCTGATGCGTGCTGCTGCTGTTGTTGTTATTGTTATTGTTGTTATTGTTGTTGTTATTGTTGTAGCTGTAGCAATTGTTGTTGTTGTTGTTGTTGTTGTTGCTGTAATTGCTATAGTTGTTGCAACTGTTGCTGTTGCTGCTTAAATGTTGCTGCTGCTGTTGTTGTTGTTGCAAGTGCAACACTGGCTGTTGTTGTTGCAATTGTTGCTGCTGCTGCTGCTGCTGGGCGACAGTTGCAAATGTTTGCTGTTGCTGCGGTGCTTGTTGCAATTGATGAAGATGTTGTTGTTGTTGCTGCTGCTGTTGTTGTTGCGGCGGCTGTTGCTGTTGCTGTTGCTGATGATGTAGTGATGGCTGATGCTGATGCTGATGCTGGTAATGTTGTTGATAGCTTTGCGCTTGCAATTGCCAATTTTGCATTGCACATGTGTATTATATATAGATACATAGGCGTCTGTATTTCTTTGTGCATGCGTATGTATTTGTGTGCGCTATATATGTATATTCGTGTGTGTGCATATACATACAAATACATATACATAGGCCGCCGATGAATATCTTGTGTGAGAAGAACAATTTCAATTTCAATTTCAATTTCTTCTTTGCGCCAACTAGAGTGAGACACTGCACAGAAAAAAATTCGTATTTAATTTGATTTTTCTTTTTCTTTTTCTTTGCTTTTATTTTTATTTATATTTGATTTTTGATTTGATGAAACGGACACAAGCGCACGCACGTACTTTAAGGTAAACAATAATTAAAATTACACTTTTTTTCGACTGCTTTTTTTTGTTCTAGTTTTATTACACACACACACACACACGCGCGCGCCCGTACACGTTTCTCACTCACTCACTCGCACTCACACACTCACAATCGCTCGCTCTGCCTCACACTCTCGTTCGCTTGCTGGCTCGCTCTCTCGCTGAAAATTTTTCGCAATATTTGTTTTGCACGCACTTTTTGTTGTTGTTGCTGCTGGTGCTGGTGCTGCTGCTGCTGCTGTTGCCTTTTCTGTTATTTTAATTTCAAGTGTTGCCTTTGTTTTTAGCTCACTTTTGTTTGTTTTTCGTATGTGTGTGTGTGTGTTTTTTTTTTATATTATTATTCTTTTTATGCAATGAATTTGATGTTTTGAAGCTTGGTTTGTTTAGACTTGAAATGAGCTCAAGGTAAAAATGTTGTATCAACGACCGAAACGCGACGATGACGGCGACAACAACGACGTTAACGGCGCTGGCGATGGCGACGGCGACGACAACTGCGACGTTTACTGCGGCGCTGAGCAGCTGCAGCTGATGGGCTGCTCTGGCTCTGTTATAATTTGTTGATCTCTCGCACTCGCACACAGACTAAAACACACACACACACACAGACGCACGCACGCACGCACACACATATTTAGTATGCATGCAGAAGGTAATAAGTCCCATTGGGCTCTCCGTGTTCACACACATGTACACACACACAGAAAAAAAACGACAAAAATCATTGCTTAGGTACACTGCAAAAATAAATTGTTATTGAATACAAAATGAAGTGGAAAAAAAAGAACAGTAAACGCAAGGAATATGCATACACACATAGACATACATATATATGTGCACATACATATATAGTTGTAAGAAAATTAATTTGCCGCAAACAAAAATCGCGCGTTGTTGTTATTGTGTTTGTTATTTTGACTGAAATCAAGCAGCCGACGACGAATGTGTCGCCTCGCAAATGTCGATGACGACGCCACAACGACGTCGACAATAGCCGCAGCAGCAGCAGCAGCAGCTGGCAGCAAGCATGCACACACACACACATGCATATATACGCACACACAGCGTGCAGGAGTTTCGAGAGAGTGCGAGAGAAGCGACGCGAGAAGAGAGCACATAGGGCGCGCGTGTTATTGCTGTTGTTGTTGCCGGTGTATGCTTAATGCTGCTGTTCTTGCTTGTTTTTGTCTCATCCTCTCTACCCCTTCACTCTGACTTTACATTTTGCTTTTGCTTTTGCCGTTTGATTTTGATTTTGTTTCTGTTTTGCGGCTATTATACATCGCATTGTCATTGTCTCGATTTGACCCTGTATATGCAATACTTAAATACATGCACACACGCTCGCACGCATACACACACACACATGAGAGAGCTGAGAGGTACAACACTAACAACGCAATAACAAAAATAGTCTAACTGTTCTTATTGTCGTTGAGAAAGCGGAAGTAAGCGAAGCGCAAATTGCAACTAACCATTCGAGGCATTCGAGCGCACAGTGGGGCGTTATATGAAATTTGTGATAGACAAACACTGAAATTTGAGTGTAAATTTAATGAGTTCTTCAATTTGTTGTAGTTTCTTCAGTGTATTCCAAGTTACTTTAAGTAGCAATTAAGTGTGAATCAATTTATAACTTAATTACAATCTCAATTAACTAAACAATTGAATTTATGAGTGAAGAAAACCATTTGGAAGAACATTACCCATGGCTACACTGTTCAAAATGCTTGAACTATTAGGAGATTCTTTGAAAATAATAGAAATTAGCAAAAGATCAGCATGGGAACAGTGAATTGCTATCTTTTAGTGGAAATTTGAAATGAAATGGGTTTTATTTTGCTATTTAATTAGTTTTAAATAGAATTTTAGGTATATCTACCAATCATTATATAGAATTTCTTTTAGGTATCCCTATATCTCACATATGTATATATATTGGACTACTTTATTTCATTTTTAATAGAATTTCTAGCAGATATATAATGTATTATATAATGTATTTTATAGAATTTCTTTTAGATATACATATAATATATGTTAATCTGCTTATCCGACTACTTTATACGATTCTTCTTAGAATTTCTTGATATACAAACATATATATCGCATATCAAACAATGTCTGCCTAGCAGACTACCAACTATATATGCATACATATGTCATCTTACTATGTTCCAGCTATTATCAGCTATTATAGGGAAATCATTATAATGTTCACAGTAATTCCTTTAGCTAAAGCTGCCTGAGAGCTTTCAACTATATTTTATTATAGTATATCATATAACTGTGCTACATATAACCTATTATACCTCTAATATTATAGAGATATATCAAGTTATATCATATTACTATACCACATATATCATTTTATAAGCTAGAAATGGCATTTGAATAGCTCCCACAACAGATAACTCCAATATTATGGATAAATCATTGAAACGTTTACAGTTATCTGCGCCCTAGAGCTTTCAGCTTTACCTAATAGCTCTTAAGTAGCTCTCGCCGCGACATTCATAACTTCTATAGATTCCATTGTCGCAGAGCCAAACATACATACTATATGTAGGTAGATATATATATCTAGATATGTATGTATATATGTATGTTTGGGTAAGTATCTTGTATAATGAATTGTTTAACTGTTGCCATGAACAGCAGCAACAACAAATTGTAGCTAAACTTTAGACAGATGAACCCCCAATAGCTGTATATATATATTATATATACATACATACATATGTACATATATATGTACATACTTATGTGCATTGTTTGTCGTCAGTGTGCTTTTGCCGTATCTGTAGCCACAACACTTGGCATGCTCGCCTTTAGTACATAATGTATCTGTATCTAAACAAGCGAGAACTCTGGCCAGGCAGCCAGACCAGACCAGACCAGGCCAACCCAAAGTAAATGCTTCTTTTTCTTTTTTCTTTTCTCTTTTGCTTTTTTTTTTTTTTTTTTGAACCGGTTGAAGTCATATTTGCCACCGTGGAAGTTGTAGAAGTAGCCAAAGACGAAGAAGTAGAGGAATATGTAGTAGAAGCAGCAGAAGTGGCAGAGGAAGAGCAACGAGCAAGAGCAAGAAACAGCAACAGTCGATTGCTCGCTGTGGACGTAAGCGTCGAGACATTGGCTTCAACTCAGCAAATTACGCTAACTTTCAGCTAGTGTAAAGTACAAAAAACTTCAGATATAAGCTAGAATGATATATAGGCATAACTACAGCGAGCACTTGAAAGTATCTCAAAGTCTCAGTTCAACTGAAGATACAATTAAGACAAGATTGAGATTGAGATGGTTTAACTAAATATATTCTATAGCTATAGCAAGCAGTATACACATGTCTCTCTCTCTCTCTCTCTATATATAACGATATAATATCGACATTTTAAAATATTATCGATATCTTAATATACTATCTACATATATAGACAATAATATCTGTAGTAAATCAACCAAGCATATCTTTCTAAGTATTTGTCATCCAACAACTTTTCCTTCTACACAAATTCGTACAATCGATTAACAATTATCGATAAGCTATTCATGCTTATGCAATATCCATAGAAGTATATATCGATACACACACATCGACAGCAAATTAATCTTGATTTGAATAGTGTAGTCATAAAAAGAACTCAAAACGTTTATATTTATCGATAAACACTTATCGATTAACAATTATCGATAATCTATCAACAAATATATGACACTAAACACAATATATGCACTTGCGCCAATCAATATTAATAATGAAGACACAAAGTTTCGATTAATCGATAAATAATACAACATATCGATCGTCTTTTGTCTTTTGTATAATCAATTGATTCCCAATTATCGATAATTTATCGATATATATGCTGTATCAAATAGCATATATGCGCCTGCGCCAATCGATATCGATTAACAATACCAAATATCGATATTTTTAATCGGGTCTTGTCGTTTTATGCCAATCAAAAGTTTTGCTTCAGCAAACGCAAACAGTTATCGATAAGCTATCGCTACATATGCAAGATCACACACAATATCGATAACAAACGCCGACTATCGATACATTCCACGTGCATACATAGAGAGCAAGTCTCGCTGTGTACCTTAATGCCCTCCCATTTTGCTTACAAGCTCTAGCTATAACTTCCCCAACCCCCTCCTGCCTCTCTTTTGCTTTCTCTTTCACACTCTCTCTCTTTCTCTTTCTGTCTCTGTCTCTCTCGCTCTTTCTCCAAGTTGCCAGCATATTCTAGCTTCAATAAGCAGCGGAAAAAACACACACACAAAGCGAAAAAATTATGTATACACACGCCAATCGGTTTATATCTGAGATAATATGTAGCTACATACATATATATACATATATATATATACATACATACATATCTATATAGTATGAAGTGGCCGCGAGGGGTGCGCGACGAAGGGCGCAAGGAGCTGGCAACAACGGGGCCAGGCAAAGCGACAAACATTGGGTAGGACGACGCGACTGGTCGATTAAACCGAGAGCCTCAACTGAACACAGCCTGAAGAGTGAGTGGAAAGGGGGGCTGGGGTGGGAGGCGGTGTGCAAGGGGCAGGGCAGGGCAGGGCAAACACAGTTACCTCATACTTCTCACTCCGCCCCTATTCACTTTGTGCCATCCCCGCGCATACAAAACGGCTCTTTGATAATTTCTCGCTCATTTTCTGACTCGTCGTGAGTGCAAAGCAGCAACAGCAGCAGCAGCAGCAGCTTCTTCTGCTTCTTCGTCTTCTTCTTCTTCATCTTCAGCTGCTGCTTGTAGCTGTTGTGCGCCTCCTTTCCTTGCCCCGCCCCCTATGCCCCGTGCTTTCAGCACAGCCCACCCATATCTGTCTGTCTGTCTGTCTGTGTGTGTATCTGTAAAATCTCGTATTAATTCTAATAAGAGCGAAAAGTATCTGCATTGATGCTGCTGACATCTTTCATAGGTAGCCAGTGGGTAAAGTGGGTACAGTGGGTACAATGCGTACAGTGAGTACAGTAAGTACAGTGGATACAATGCGTATAGTGAGTACAGTGGGTAGAGTGGGTTCCATTGAGTAAAGTGGGTACAGTGGTTACAGTGTGTACCGTAAGTATAGTGGGCATAAGTTCAAGTGGTTCTACTAAGTAAAGTGGGTACAGTGTGTACAGTGGGTATCATTAAGTGGTTACAGTGGGTAGATTGGATACATCCTGTACAGTAAGTATAGTGGCCACTGTGGGAACAGTTGTTACAGTGGGTACAGTGAGAACAGTGGGTTTCATTGAGTAAAGTGGGTACAGTGGTTACAATGTATACAGTAAGTATAGTCGGCACTGTGGGTACGGTGAGTAAAGTGGGTACAGTTAGTATATAGTGGGTACAGTTAGTATATAGTGGGTACAGTTAGTATATAGTGGGTACAGTGGGTTCAATTAAGTAAACTGAGTACAGTGGGTAGAGTGGTTACAGTGGGTACAGTGAACACAGTGGGTACAGTTAGTACAGTAGGTCCAATGCGTACTGTGAGTACAGTGAGAACAACGGGAATAACTCAGAGTGTTACCAAGAGAGTATTAGCCAGAGAAACTAACAGAATAATAATTGCCATCCAATTAGAATATATTACAAAGCTTTCATCAACATTCCCCTTAGATTCTCATCAGATCTTAACGAAAGTCCAGTTAAGCAGATATCAGTCTGCAAATTAGAATAAATTTGCTTCTTAGCAATTCGAGCAAGTTCCGCTTAGCCAAGGACTACTGTGCTTGCGGGCCATATCAAAATGGTATGCTCTGGTATGCATGTATCCATCAGATACATAACAGTTACGATACGATATCACCAAATTCTCGACGGGCTCTATGAAAGCAACAACAACAGCAACAACAACAACAAGAACCGTTATCTCGATTGCGGTTTTATGCAAGAAGCAAACAAATACGTGATTTGTGGTACATCGGCGACAATATGCCAACTGAAACAGATATACCTAACATATATGTATATGTATATATATAGAGAGAAAGAGAGAGACTTTTCGGGTTTGCAAAGTATATAATAACAGCTAGTATATAGTATATACATACATATCAAGAATAAACGAAAGACACGAAAAAAGGCAAAAGGCAAAACAGAGTCCAAAAGAGGCGTTCGCAAAAGAGCAAAGCTTGTAAAAAAGCAAAAAAAAAAAAATATAAGAAAATACTTGAGCGCATTTAATGACAGTTTTTTTTCTTCAGATATACCCTAGCTAATGTGTGAGCGGGTATATATAAACATAGTATTCAATATATGTGCATATTGATTACTCTAAAGCAACAATCAACTAGCCTTTAAATACATATATATTTTTTATTTATTGTATATATACTTTATATATATAAATATTTTAAATGTTTTTTTTTTATAATAATTATTATTTTTAAATAAATTGTAAGCCATTTATATATACATATTATACAAATAAATTTCATCTAAATTTATTAGATATTAAAATGAAATGCAAACTATTGTATATATATATTTAAATATATTTAAATATATATTTTATTTATATTTAAATTTATTATTAAATAAATTTGTATATACACTCATTATGAGAATAATAAGAAAATACCATAAATTTGGGGGGAAATATACAATTCATATTGCCAGATTGAGTTCTTTAAGTTACCATCCCGTTTTTCTTCCAAAAAAACCAAAAAAAATTAATAAGTTGTGACAAAATATCCAAAATTATTTTGGTGTACTTATTATTTTCATCATGAGTGTACATATGTATATAAAAAGAAAAAATGTATTTCATAATATACAATACTATAAAAAAATTAGTTTTTTATTATTATTATTACAGTCGACTCTCATTCGAGGAAGTCTTAAAATATTACGAATTCTGGAATGTTTGAAATATTCAATATAAAGTAATATAAAACTAATGAGAGGCTCGAAATATAGCGAGAGTCGACTGTATGAATGAAATAAATTCTTAAATACATACATAAAAATATTTAAAAATATATTTTATCTTAATAATACAAATAAAATATATTAAAATATATTTATATGTATAATAAAGAAATAAATTTAAATTTATTAAATTATGTAAATATTTTAAGTTCTAGAAGAACTTAAAATAAATAATAAATATATATACATATATACCAAAAATAAATAAAAGTTTTAAAAGGTGAAAGATTTATTCGGCATAAAAACAAATTGAATTTTTTTATTAAAAAAAATAGTTTTAATGAAATATTTATAAAAATTTATTTACACTTTTTAAAACTTTCAAAACAAAATCATGCATATAAGTATATATACATATATTTTAAAAAAATTATCAAATATTGAATCTGACTAATTTTTGGCATTTCTAGCTACCCAAATTGAGAGATGGTAGAGATGGTAGTATATATCTTGTAATATAGAATACAAATTCTCATATAATACTATATTGACTAATCAAAGATTCTTCCCAATCAAAAGCTTTACCTTTCCTTATATCTAAAGCTCAATTAACTCTGAATTTTGATACCTAGACATATAGATGGGTATATATCATTCCATGCTTCAACTGTCGCCTGTTGCATAAAAAGCGCATACCCTACACTGCGCACTGCGCAACAGGGTATGCCACACTGCAGCAATTATTCAAGGAGCAAAACTTGATCAAGCCTTAAGGCCGACTGCAAATAGGTAAACAGAGAGAGAGAGAGAGAGAGAAACACCCTGTATTTGCAGTTTGGATTGACTTTTGGAATCATCAGTGAAAACATTTTAGTGCTTGTTAATTAAAATCCAAAATGTTTGCCTTATACGCAAATGCACAAATACAAACACACACACACACACATACATATATATATCCATGTAGGTATCTCAAAAATCCACTTTGTACATATGTATGCGAGTAAATATGTACACAAGTTTGGACCAGCACACACACACACACACACACACACACATACACACACACACACACACACACATACACACACGCACATTTAATAAACTGAAACAGCAACAACGTTTTTTTTTTTTTTTTTGCAATTGGGATTCAAAAGCATCAAACAAAAATTTGGCCCACATTTTTGCGCATCCATTTTGCTCAGTTGTTCTGCACAAATGTTCTTTCCAGTTAGAGTTGGTGGGTTTTTACATACGTACATACATACATGCATACATACATATGCATGTTTATATACACCACACAGGCGCAGGCACACAAACACACCACACACCATGCACCCCACCACACTGTGCGCGCCAACCCAACCTATCATCATTCTACACCTTATATCCCTTGCCAAACGTCACTGTGTGGCAATATTTTTTTTTTCCTCATTGCCTTTTGCTTTGTTTTGTTCAGTTCAATTTTCGTTCTCGCTCTCGCTCTCGATCTGGCTCTGCTGGCTCTGGCTGTGGCCTGGCTCTTGCTCTCTCACATTGCCCGTTCGCGCTTTGAGCTGCTGCTGCTGCCTCTCGACAGAGCGCTTATTGTGTATGGCAGTGTGTGTGTGTGCTTTCCGCACCTCATCATTTGCTCTCGCCGCACATTGCTCTCTGTCTTGCTCTCTGCATTTTGGCACTAGCATCGAGTCGTTCAAATTGTTTAAAGTTTAAACAAAATGCATTGCACAGAAAAAAAATCACACACACACACGCACACATGCAGAGCAAGAGTATGCACCCACACACAGACACACACATATACATGCTCACTCACTGCACTCGCTCTCTGCTTTTTTCGTGTTACTCTCGCACTCAGCGTTGATTCTATTGTGCTTGCTCTCTGTAACGGCACAATACACAAATATTAAAGGAGAAGAAAAAAAAAACAACGCAAGCACACACACACACATACACAACAACAACAACAACAACAACTGTAGCAATTTGTGAGCAGAATTAACGCGGATAACAAAACTAAAAACAACGAAAAAATTGCTTTTTCGTTACCGTTTTGATTTTGATGGCGTTTGAATTGCGACTGAAACTGAATGATGCTGTTGCTGCCTCTGGCTCAGCTGCTGCCTGCTGCTGCGGCTGCTGCTGCTGCTGCGGCTGCCTGACGTCGCTTTGCATTCAGCAACGACGACGGCGACGTCAGCAAACGCAGCGGGCAGCAAAGAAAACGGCAAACGCCAACAGCAACTGGACTGGGCGTGGGCAGGGTACACAAACAGCAGGCTGCGTGGCAGCTCCTAGATGAGCGAGCGGGCACATAGTTGGGGGCACACAGAGTTTGAGTTAGGCAGGGCGTCTCTCTCGCCTAGCCCCATTTTCAATTTAAACGCGTGCACACACACACACACACACACGAGTGCACGCAGCAGCAGCAGCAGCAGCGACGTCAGCGTCGACAGCGCTTTAGCTAAGAGTTCCCAATGCGTAGACGTCGACGCGCAGATTTTTTTTATTTTACGTTGTAGGTCCAAGCCAGCCAGCCAACAACTACAACTGAACACACACAGCCTACCCTGCTGCCCCACCCCCCCCCCCTCCCCCCACTCCCTCTCTCACTCACTCACATACAATACGCTATCCAAGCAACCAATACACCATCCATCCATAGCATGTTGCAGCCAGCCAGCCAGCCAGCCAGCGAGCCAGCCAGCCAGGTCGCAACTCAATCGCACAACGCGTCGCGGCGTCATCGTGGTTAGAACTCGTGTACCGAACCGCACCTTGCCCCCCTCCTGCCACCCCCAGCCACCCATCAAACACACAACTGCCACTCGTTATACACACTACTCCTAATACACACGCACACACATACACCTTTGGTGGGGCAACACAATTGCGTTGCAGCGTCGCCAAGCCAAAACTATTCGAAGCACCAATTTCGTGGCGCATCCTCCGCTTGGCATTTACCTAACTAAACTAACTGTAGTTGGGGGCGAGGGGAGGGGGTGAGCGAGAGCGAGAGCCCCAAATGCACTTTGACAACTATCCGAATTAATGGACAAGAAGTGCCGTTAGTTGAGCTTGGACTAAGCTAAGCTAAGCTAAACTAAGGGCGTATAAGTGTATAAGTAGCAGTAGTATAAGAGTGGCTTCATATATGGGTATGAATGGAAAGTTGAGGGTGGTATAAGAAGAGTGGTATAAGATGAGTGTGTAGTATATAAGAGTGGTATAAGACTAGTAGAACAGTAGTATAAGACTAGTGGAAATGTAGTAGAAGACTAATATACGAGTAATATAAGAGCAGTATAACAGTAAAGTAGTATAAGAGTATGCTAGCAGTATAAGAGCAGCATAAAACTAGTATACTAGTGGTATTATAAGACTAGTATAAGAGTAGTATACTACTAGTAAGACTAGTATACTTTTAGTGTGAGCGCAATATAAGAGTAGTATAAGACTTATGCTAGCAATATAAGACTATATTAGTTAGTATTATATGACTAGCATAATAGTAGCATAAAATTAGTATAAGAACAGTATAAGAGTAGTATAAGAACAGTATAAGAGTAGTATAAGAACAGTATAAGAGTAGTATAAGAACAGTATAAGATTAGTATAAGACCAGCATATGAGCAAGTTAATTTGCTTAAAGGATAAAGACTAATGCCACTAGAAATGAGAGTATAAGCATAAGGGTATAAGTATAAGTAGAAGTAAGAGTATAAGTGTAAGTATAAGTAAAAGTCGCTTTATATGCAAATTGATGGCGACACTTAGGGGCAGTGTATAAGTGTATAAGTAGCAGCAGCAGTAAGAGTATAAGACGAAGTATAAGCAGTATACGAGTTGTCTAAGATGTCTATCAATATGGCTAAACGACGGTGCCTAAAGCCAGTAGGCGTATAAGTGTAAGTATAAGTGTAAGTATAAGAGTAGGCTAATATAGCTAAAGGTCTCCTGATTAGACAAGAGCTGTGTATAAGTAAAGTATACTAACTGTGAGTCTAAGCAGTAGAAAAGTATAAGAAAAATATGCCTAAAAACTTTGAAGCTTGTATAAGAAATGCTTAACGAAAGCTTTGGCTGTGGAGCTTTGGCTGTCATCGAGTTGAATTCATCATCAACATCATTATTATCATCATCAGCTTGCTCATTATCGTGAATATTATTAGGAACATCATAAAATCGAGAGTATTAACTTCATCATCAAAATCAAGCTCATTATTATCATCATAATCAACATAATCAACAGCATTATCATCATTATAATTATTATGATTATCATCTTCCATATCATCATCATCATCATCATTATCATTATCAGTTGCAATATCATCTATCTACTTCATCATCAACATAATCATTATTATTATTATTATTATTATTATTATTATTATTATTATTATTATCATTATTATTATTACTATTATTATTATTATCATTATTATTATCATTATTATTATTATCATCATTATTATTATCATTATTATTATTATCATTATTATTATTATTATTATTACTATTATTATCATTATTATTATTATTATCTTCATCTTCAACTTCATCTGCTTCACTATCATCTTCATTATCATCAAGATCTTCTCTAATATACACTTCATCATAATCATTATCATCATTATCATCACCACCACCATCATCATTATATTCATCATCATCATTGTCATTATCAGCAATGTTTTGTCATCTTCAGCTATTAGCTAGCAATGCATTAATGCTCCATGAACATATAAAGCTATGGCAAAGCTTCACATACATACATACATATATATGTATGCCCCCCTCTGTATGTGTGTGTGTGTGTGCGCTGAGTGCTGTACAGTTTTGGAGTCCATTTTGCTACACTTAGAGTGCGCGCTTGTTGCTGGCCAAAACAGCAGCAGCAGCAGCAGTCGTCGCAGTCGCAGCAGCAGCATCTTCGCCGTGGACATGATTTGTTGCTGCTGCTGCTGCTGCTGCTGCTGCTGCTGCCTCTGCCTCTGCTAGCTGGTGTATGTGCGTGCGGCAATAATGCGCGGCGCACACGAGTCGACCGCGCAGTGCCGAACAACAACAGCGACGACGACGACGACGACAGCGACAACATCAACGTCGGCGTCGACATCGACAGCGACATCGACATCGACCACTTCATCATCGACAAGCAGCAGCAGCAGCAGCAGAGTTGGCTTAAAACAAAGCTCAGCCAATAGGCAGAGGCAGAGGCAGAGGCGGGGGCAGAGGCAGAGGCGGGCAGCAACACGGCAACAACAATTAAGGATAACTTTTGTGTGCTTGCAACAGCCGCAGCAGCAGCAGGAATGTGCCTCATATTGTTGCATATACATACATATGCATTACTCTCGGCCAACTTAAAGCTGAGGCTAAGAGCCACGCACGTACAGTTAGAGAAATTACAGTTGCCCAACTCGAGAACTAACTGTAAATATTTGTAATTCACAAATGGTTCAAGAGCGCCAAAAGGAATATAAAGTTGAGCCAACTGAATGGATAATACCTGGAACTAAAAGCTGGCCAAAGAGGGGAGCTACATTTACGTGGATATATCTATGGATATATGTATATATAGACATGTATGTACATAAAAGAAGGCGACTTTCAGTTAAGAATAGAGCGCAAAAAAGGGAATAAGGAAAAAGGTTCCAATTGGAATTGAGTTGAAAATGGAATAGAAAAAATGGGGGAAAACAAAAATACTAGTATAAAAATATTATTAAATTATATTATATTTAATTATTTTTTATTTTTAAGTAATAAATATTATTAAATTATATTATATTTAATTATATTTTATTTTTAAGTAATCAATATTATTAAATTATATTATATTTAATTATATTTTATTTTTAAGTAATAAATATTAATAAACTATTATTTAATTATTTATTATTTATTTTTATTTAATTTCTATTTTATTATTGAGGCATAAATTTACAACTATTACTATATTATTAATATTATCATTATTAAATTTATATTTTATTTAAATATAAATAAATATCAATTGAATAATATTTATTTATTTCTTTTTAAATAAAAAATAAATTTAATAATATATATTATAATATTTATATTTATTTATATATTTATATTTTTTTTAAATATTTTTTATATTATATTTAATTTTTAGTATTTTTGTTATTCTTTTTTTATTCAATTTATATTAATTTTTTCTTCAAACTTTAATCAAATATAAATTGCTAATAAATACATTTTTTATATTATTCCAATTTATTCAAATCTATCGGAATTAGGATATAAAAAGTTAGGAAAATGTTCACATTTACTATTATCAAATTTATAGTTTATTTTTATATATTAAAAAATAAAATATAAATTTACAATTTGTCAATTTATATCTCATTTTTAATTAATATTTTATTTAGTTCTTTTTTAAGTGAAATATAAATTTACTAATATTTAATCTATGCTCTAACATTATTTTAATTTTTAATATTTTGAGTTTGTTTTTTTTAAGTTTATATTTACTATATTATTTGATTTTTATATTAATTATTTTATTTCATTTTTATATATTTTTTTATAATTGTTTTTGTTTTTTATATTTGTATTTATATTTTTTTATTATTTTTTTATTATTATTATATTATTATTATTTATATTATTTTTTATCATTTTTATATTTTTCTTTCAACTTTCATAATAATAATAATAATAATAATAATATATTTACTATTAAATTTATATTTTATTATTTACTTTAAACTTACTAATATTTAATCTATATTTTATGATTCTTTTATTTCGTATTATTTTATTATTTTAGCACTTTCGATCAGATTCAATTTGGTTTTAACGAGTTAAAAACAAATAAAATATATATAATAAAAAAAATATATGTATATATGTATGTACATATATGTATATATTTCTCTGTATATATTAAGGCATATACATACGTATATTTTGTAAAGTATGGGGTAGGCGCGTTGTGTTGACAAGGAAGTAAAGGGCTAGCGAGCGCTGTTGGGCAGGCCGTAAATGTATGGCCAAAAAGGGTTAACACAAACACCCAAACACACACACATACATACATATGTACATATATACAGGCATCTATAGCACGCCGTCCCAGGAGAGAAAAACAGAGTGGGAGCAAGAGCACGACAGAGACAGCGTGTGAGAGAGAGAGGGCAACGAGAGACAGAGATGGCTAGAGAGAGAGAGAGAGAGAGTGAGAGAGTGAGAGAGAGAGCGGGGCAAATAATGTAAGTTAGCTGCAAGTACTGCAGCAAGCAGCAGCAGCAGCAGCAGCAGCAGCAGTAACCAGTTTTGCAACAACATGCAGCAACTGCAACAACAACTGCAACAGCAACAGCAACAGCATCAACTGCAAGTCGAACAATCGTCAAATACACAAAATCCACTTTGCAAATCAACAGCAACAACAACAACAACAAGCAGGAACCAGGCCCTGGATTTGGTCCATGGCCTTTGACAGCGGCTCCAAGTTGTGTCTCTCTGGGCTGCTGCTGCTGCTGCTGCTGCATGTGCCACGCCATGTTCCGCCACACACACACATACATACATACAACATGCAACTGGCCTTCCACTGTACCGTGTCGCACATTCCAGTGCGAAATGCAGCCAGCCCCAGCCAGCGGACAGCCCCGATGTGCAAGGTGCCGTTGCCATGTTCACAAAGCAACAACAACAAAAAACACGAAAATGAAGAAAATAAAGAGAGAGAAAAAAAACACACACACACACACACAAAACTGCAACACACACACACACACACACACAGAGAAGTAAGTGTATCTGTGTGGGTGGGTGGTGTGCGTTGGGGCCCCTGGGAAGCAACCCCCAAACAGCAACCAAATAATATGCATTGGAATATGCTACCCAGATATAGCCAGCGAGACTAATCGCGGCCTGGATATTACACTGGAAGTCCGTTGTTCACTGCCAAATTGTCGAGCAACGAGAGAAAGAAAGAAAGAAAAAGAATGAAAGAAAGAAAGAAAAAAAGTCGAACAAAGCTTTAATATAAAAGTAAAGTTCAATTTCGTACGTCAAACACGCAACCCAACGAGGCGACTTGCAACAAGTTTGAAGTTGGCACAAGCGGCGCGACGTCTGCAGCTAAAAATAAAACCAACACACGCATACTTACATACATACATACAAACACACACACACACACACACATGCACACAGACAGCGAGCAGCGACGACGACGACGACGGCTGCTGCTGCTGCTGCAAAAAAAATGTGATACGACAGTGATTACGCGATTTTTCCATAATAAATGTTGTGGTAAAGGCGACCTTCCGGTTATGGCTGCTGACGACGACGACGCCGACGAGCAAATACGAGCAACAAACGACGAACACTTGTTCGGCTCAGCGACGCTGACGGCGACCTTCCTATGGTCGGTCACTTGCTCTTTCTCTCTCTCTCTCTCTCTCACTCACTCTCTTTGTCAGCCTCTCACAACTTAGCGGAAAATGTCGGTAAACAGTGCAACCGGTTTTCAATTACGCACATATAGCAGTGGGGGGCCATGCACAGTGATGCAAACACATTTGTTTTGTTTACATGGCAATACAATATAATACAAAATATTAAATAAATACATTTTTCTTTGTATTAATATACATATATACAAATTATCGTATTGCATATCATAAATATTTATATATATATAAATGCATGTATTATAAATGTTATATTTATGAAACTCGATATTTACTCTATAATTTATATGACAATAATATTTGTTCATAACTCTACAAAGAATACTCAATCAATATATTTATCCAAGATATTAAGTCAATATATAATATATATACACACATATATAACTCTAATCAAAACTATTCTATTGCCTTTTTCAATATTCAGTTAAATAATCAAAAACAATCAAAGAAATCTATTTCAATTTCCCTAATTTGATTTGCCAAAATTCAACACAAATACTATTAGTCTCGTCCCACTGTCGTGGGAGAGCGTTAAAAAGCTTTGCTCACTGCTGAGTCAAAAGTGCGCTCCCACATTGCGCTGCAGCGCGTCGTCGTCGCTCGTTTCGTTTTACTAGGCTAATCATCTGTTCTGGTTTCGGATTTGTGCTGTCTCCCGTTGTGTGCGGCATGTGTATGTTTGTGTGTGTGTGTGTGTGTGTGTGTGTGTGTGTATGGGTTGTTGCTGTTGCTATTTGAGCATTCGCATTCGCATTCATTCAACGACAGCGCCGCCGATGACGACGCCACCGCCACCGACCGACACTGATTTGAGAGCTTTGCAATTTTGTCGGTCGCTCTTGTCGTTGTTTTTCTTCGGGTTTCGGATTTTTTTACTTTACTTTACTTTACTTTGTATGTGTTTGTGTGTTTGTGTGCTTGGTGTGCTGCTGTGCTGGTGTGTGTAAGAAATATTTCACACGCTGCTTTGGCTGGGCAAGCAAAGCACTTGACTGTTGAGTGGCGGTTGCTGCTGTTGCTGCCTGTGCTGCTCTGCCCGCTGCTGTTGAACTGCTTGCTTGCTTGCTTGGGGTTCGTTGCCGTTGGTTGTGTTATCATTTCAGTTGCTGGCTGACTGGCTGCATGGCTTGTCGCTTGCACGCTCAGCTCCCGGCTGTCTGTCTGTCTGTCTGTCTGTGTGTGTGTGTCTGGCCCGAGTCTGGGGCGGCGGCGACGTCGCCGATTGTAATCGGTTTCAGTTCATTTTCATTTAAATGGAATTAAATATGGTAAATGATGAAATCAAGCTGAACAGCAGGCGCGCTGCTCCCCACACCTCACATCTAATGTCCGTATGTATGTATGCATGTATAGCTGCTGCTGTGGTGAGTTGTTGTTGATGGTGAAGGTAAGTCAACGAGACGACGACAACAATACTCTGGCGAGAGCCCGCGACGGGCAGCGCGTGTAAAGAAAGCAAGAATCGTTATCTATAAAATAAATAAATAATTTGAAATGTACACACGGCGCAAAACCAAAACTCAGCCACGGCAAAAAAAAAGAATGTATTTAAATGGCTGTCGGTAAGCGGCAGTAATAAAATCTCATCGAAATCGAGATTCGATATTCGAGGGAAAGAACAGGCGCACAGCAACTGGCAGGCCGACAACGACAACGACGACGACGATGAGAGCGGCCCGAGTAAAAATCGATAAACTTGCAGCTGATAAGCAAGAAGCAGAGGAAGACGGAGACAAAGACCAACCAACCAACCAACCACCAGCCGAGGGCAGAGCCCGAGTCCGAACCGAACCCACGCAGTCCCACAGCACCACAGAGTGCGCAACCACTGCCACCGCTAGTAGCAGCGATGAAAATCTGGCGGCTGCCGTACCTGACGCGCGCGTGTAACCGCCAATTTAACAGGCAACCAGGCAGCACAACAAGCGTCGCTGCTATGGCAAACCGTTGCCAGCAAGCAGCACAGCCAAACTGCCGGCCGCAGCTGAGCAAGCGAGAGAGCGAGTGTTGCTTGCAAACAGCAGGGTTGTCGAGGCGCACACAGCGAACGAAAATCAAATGCACAGCAACAATGTTGCTCACGCAGACTCACTTTTCAATGACTTAAAAAAAGAATAAAAAAGTACACATTTGCCAACATAAAGAAATAGTTTTTTATATAATATAAAAATATATATATTTTAAATACTCTATATTTGCTAAAAACGTTCGGTTAAATTTAGTCCAAGAATTGCGGCAACTCGACAACTCTAGCTCACTCAGTCACAATATTATGCGCTCTCACACACACATGCACATACGGCACACTCAAGCGAATTGCATGCTTAAAGCGGACTAGAGAGAGAGAGAGAGTGAGAGAGTGTTATATTTCGGTCAGCTTAGCATTAGGTGCTCGTTATATCGATATCGCTTCATACTTGTTTGCGCTGTGTTTGTTTTTTACAGCTTTGTCATTAACAGCTGCTCTTAACATTTATTTTTTGCACAGTTGAAAATTTCAATGCTTGAACAAGTACATAAGTCGAAAGTGCTCTTTAATGGAGACCAACACAATATACATACATATATATAATATATATTTGTATATTTGCCTACACACGGTTTATGAGCACAATTTTGTTGTGCGGCGCGTATGCCAACTGCTGGGTGCTGAGAAAAGGCGAGCAGGCAAACTACCGCAATAAATGCGAATAACCACCACAGCGTCCGAGCTAACCCGAGCAGAATCAGCAATAGACTAAGGTGAATACAAATGGCAAACTCACACTTACATTCGTATGTATGTACGAATGTTGAGTGTGGTGTGTATGCATGTATGTGTGCGTGTGTGAGTGGGCATATTGCGACACATTTTAAAGCACACAAAAATTGGTCATAGTAAAATACAAAAGTACATACATATGTACGTATGTACATATGTATGTATGTCTGTATGCTATGCATATGCATAATTAAAGCTTCGGCTATTTACAATGAATTCGAATCATTTTCAATTACATATGCACGTGTTTAGTTAACCTGAATTGATGTTGACAGTAAACCAGCTTATGCTCTCAATTTGAGCTTTAACTGTGAATGGATTTAAAGCCTAATGCAAAAAGTAATAAATCAAGAAAAATATACATACATACATATGTATGTATATTATATTTAAATGTGTTTCTTATCTAAAACACTCAATTTAAGCTCGACCGCATTTAAATACCATGGGAAAATACTGTATACAGATGTATGTACATATATGTATACTAGTCAATTTACATACATAATGATGTAGGGGCAAGGCAAGGCGGCCTTAAAAACATTAAGTCTTGTGGTTTACACACTTGGCCAATCTTTACTGTACACACATCAAAACTAAGCTTCACATTACAAATTAGCGCCCCCAAGCGGCCTGTAAAACAATAAACAACCGCAGCGGCAGCGCCAGCGTCAGCGCTAGCAGCAGCAGCAGCAGCAGCGGCAATAGCAACAGTATCTCGCTCGCTCTCTTTTCGGCTCTTGCCAGTCGCTCTCTCGGCCAGTCGCTCTCTGTTAATCTTTGGAGTGTGTTTGGGTCTGTTGTAGTTGCTCGTGTCGTACTCTTTAAAGACATTTTTTTTATGTTACATTAAATGATAATGTTGCTGTTGCTGCTGCCGCCGCTGCTGATTTGTATTTTGTTTTTGTTATGTGGCTATTGTGTTTTTGGGCTCGTGTGTCGGTCGACCGCGACGTCGGCAACGCGGCCAGCGTCGCTGCAATGACGCTGCAGTCTACAGAATGTAACAGGCGCACAGCAGCAGAGCACAACAATGGCGAGCGACGGAGAGTCTGAATAAGTGTGGAGAGAGAGAGAGAGTCCGCTCACACACAAGAGAACGAGCAAGAGAGACATACATATAAAGTGTTTGGCGGCTCTCGCGCATGTGTCAGTCTCGCTGTCGCTGCTGTTGTTGCCGTTGCCGTTGCTGTTAGTTTTCCTGACTGACTCTGACTCTGCCGCTGCCGCTGCCTCTCTCTTTGTTGTTTTTTTTCCTCTTCTTTATATTTTTTTCTGCTCATTTTTTTTGTGTGCCACCATGAAAATTTGTGTGTAATTTCTTATTGCGTGTGGTCACATTGGGTTTTTAGGGAAAACTTATAAAATTGAATATTGGATTAGCTCACCGATTTTCCGGCGCAGACAATGCGATTTAAATCGCTGGCGTACCGTTTGCTGCGCATTCCCGGTTCGAAACACAACAACAACTATGAACGGCAATAGATAATAACTTTACACTGGCGGCCGCTGCTTCTGCTGCTGGCTCGCTGACTGCGGCTACTCGCTGGTTGCTGCTGCTGCCTGCTGCCCGTTGTATGCGCTGCGCACAGTGGGTCTTGTAGGGGTGTTGTTGGAGGCTGCTACTGCTGCTTGGCTTATTATTAAAGCAGCTGCTGCTGCAAATGCGACGAACGGCAGATGAAAACCATCACTTCCGGAGGCGCTTCAAGTACTGAGGAATGTTGTATATACATGAGCTGCGTGTATGTGTGTGCGGCGCGCAGCCAGCAACAGCAAAAGCAGTAGCAGTGGCAGCGACAGCAACAGCAAAAGCCGTCGACGTCAACGCTAGCAGCAGCAGCAGCAATAGAAAAAAAGAAAGAAGAAAAAAAAACAAAAATCAACAAACTCAACACAGCGAATGAGCCACGCAAAATAAAAGGAAAAGCAGCTTGGCAAAGCACACCCAAAGTAGTAGTGGGCAGCAATGCAGAGAGAGCGAGCGAGCAAGCGAGAGAGAGAGAGAGAGAGCGCGCAAGAGCGCGGGGAATATGGAAAGATGGGTACGCCGCTACGGTAGAAATGGATGGAAAGAGCAAGGGGGGACAAGATACGGTACATATTGGTCTACAGAGAGTGTATGTGAGTGTTTGTGTGTGTGTGTGTGTGTGTGTGATGGTTGTGCATGATGAAATGCTTGAGGCGCAGCTCAGCGCATAGAGCTCTCGTTTGACATAAGGACTTGCCGTGTGTGAGAGTGTGCAGGACAGACACATAAATATATGTATGTATGCAATGCATATATATGTACACATGATAGCTACGAGTATGTGTGTGTGTGTGTGTGGGCTTGTTTATGGCAAATGTTAGTTTTAGCCTGGGTCTGGTTAAGCTCCATCATCAGCATTAGGATCGTAATTACAATCCAGTTCCAGAATCAGACGCGCAAGCAGCCATTAACCAAATGCATTGACACACACACACACACACACACACACGCATACATATACAGAAAGTGCATTTGTCAATTGATGCACCGAATGAACTGGTTCTAAAACTTGGCCTGCATTAACCATCTCTATCCATCTGTCTATCTCCATCTCGCTCGCTCACACGCTTTTCACGTTATTAATTCGCACAAGTCAATTGAAATATACGAGATTATCAAGAAGTAGTCGAGTGCTCGACTAGCAGATACCCTAAGTAAGTCGCAGACTTCTTTCTATGAGCTTAATCACTCTATTGCTCGACTGGCAGATACCCTGCTACAAACTTCTATTCTCCTTTTATAAGTTTAATAAGAAATACTCGAGTTTTCGACTAGTAGATACCCTGCATGGTACAGAGTTTTACTCTTTGCCTTGTGAGATTATCAAGGAGTTCTGCAATAGTAGACTAGCAGATACTCTGCATATCACAGACTTTTTCTAGATTCTTTCCATAATTGCTCGACTAACAGATACCCTGTATGTTAAAGTCTTTAACTCTGAGTTTATTAAGTCTAGTCAAGTACTAGACTAATAGATACACTTATTTATACTCTGCTAAAAGCTTATCAAGAAGTGCTCGACTAGCAAATACCCTGCATACCACACGTTTTTACTTTTTTTTAATATAATAAAAAAACTCGAGTTTTAGACTAGCAGATACCCTGCATGCTACATATCTGTTATCTCTTCATGATATGATCGACAAGTATTCGAGTGCTAGATTAGCAGATACCCTGTATGACACTTATCTCTACTCTTCTCTGAGACTTTTTTTGGTATACTAGATACCCTGTATATCATAGACTGTTGCTCTCTTTTAAGAGATGAAGAAGTACACTAGTGATAGATTGGCAGATACCCTGTATGATAAACATTTCTACGAGTCTACTATGAGTGTTTTGCTATCTAGACTCGCAGATACCCTGTATGTCAAATGAGTTCCAGAAGTACACTTGTGCTAGACTCGCAAATACCCTGTATGTCAAATGAGTTCCAGAAGTACACTTGTGCTAGACTCGCAAATACCCTGTATGTTACATATTTAATTGTTTTTTATTTAAGTATTTAATCAATGAGTATATTGATGACTTCAAATACCCTGTATTTTCACGTACTTTCATGATAATTACTATATAATTCTCTGTCTCAATTCCAAGTATTATTTTTCCGATGATATATGCATATTAAGTTGATAAGTTCCCTCCGAAACTTGAATTTCTAGAAGAAGTCTAGAAAAAAAAAACTTGATATCACTATATCTTTGAGTTTATCTATTTATTAGACTTATAGCATCATATACTGCATATGAGAGCTATATAGAGAACACTTTCCCATATAAGTTGAACAACAAAACATCATCCGAAGTTTTCCATTTCGACTTAAGTGGGAGGCGGAGTTGGGTTCCCCGGGAGAGCTGCTGGCTTGGGCTTATATGGAGCGTGCTTGTAACGTAATATCTAAGATTTAGACACTTGTTGCTGTCATCCTTTACACACACACACCCACACACAGTCACACACCCACACACACTCACACACACACTCTTAGTTCGTGAAAAACTTGTAGAAATTTGTTGGTAATTAATATTTACCAGTAGATTTCTTAGTATCATGCTCCCAGTGGAGCTGAGGCGAGCGCGACGGAACGACAAGCGACGAGCTGTGACCGATTGATAATGCCGTTGATAAGGAGGATAGCGATGGCAAAGGTAGCACACGCGCGCTTTTCTCCGAGAGAGCGCGAGAGTGCGAGAGAGCGAGACGACGAGAGTCAAGGTTTAAAATGCATCAAAAAAATACACAGAAAAAAAAAACAGCGTTGGCTGGTTACATGGCAACAGTGCCCCTGGTCGAGGTTCCGGCTAGGGTCTAGGTCGTACGTCCGTACGTCCGTACGTCCGTGGGTTACCGGCTGGCAAGGCAGGGCAGGGCAGGGCCAGGTGAGATGAGGTGAGGTGAGGTACGAGGTTAAGTTGGGCTTAGCTTAGGCTACGATTATGCGGTCTAACGACGTCGATCCGGTACGGCTATGACTTTATTAATACGGCCGGAGTGTGAACTTGCGCGTGGTACGAGGCACGACGAGCCTTCAAGTGGCAATGGCAACGGCCAGGCAGCCGATACAATAGGGTAAACATCACAGCGAGAGAAGAGGCGATGTGACGACGATGTGTTGCCTGGAAATATATATATATATATATACATATTTATATATAAATATATATATAGGGGGGAAAAGCCGGGCTAAATGGCGGCTGAGTGCAGCATATACAGAGGGGTAGCCTAGGGGGAGGGGTGGGGGTGGGGTAGGTGGCTGGGTCGGCAGCGGTTCGCTTTTTGGTCGGACGTTTGGTCGTTTGGTCGGTCGCCAGTGCGTGGGCTGGCTGAGTTATTGGTCTAAATAGCAACAGCCGGAGCATCATCGGGCACGAAACGCAACGAGAGTGCTGGCCAAAGCCGAATGCGTGCGGCAAGCTGCTGCTGCGCTGAGCTCGGTTCGTTGAATTTTTGGTGATGTACCTTTAATAAAACACACACACACACACACACACACACACACACACATACAGACAGAGAGATGCAGAGAGACGTGCCTGGCAGACGACAGGAATATTGGAAGTTTCAGCTTCGTGCAGCCTGCAGCCGAGTCGAGCTGCAGCCGAGACAGGCACAGGACACGCCTGGACCCAAAAAAAAAGACAACGTGAAGGAAAGCGAAAAAATGTGAGCAAGCCAGGAGCCAGGAAGTAGGCTGCAGCTGCAGCTACAGCTGATGATGATGATGATGATGATGTTATTGGCTGCAAAAGTTCGGCAATTGTTGGTGGTTTTAGGCCAAAGCAGCAGAGAGGGAGAGGGTAAGGGAGAGGGAGAGCTGGCCAGGCATAGCGACTGGGAGAGACACTGAGAGTGCGTGCTGAAGACCTTTCGTTCAAAAAAAAAAAAAAAACAACACACAAAACAATGCTGAGCAACACGCAACTGCAACCCAACGAGAAGAGGCCATGGATAGCCTCGGAGCCAGGACTAATGAAGTGTAGAAAAGGGTTGCCAAGCTGCAAATTTATGCAAGCCGGACTGCTGGCCATTGTTGGGGCAACAACAGCAGCAACAATGGGCAAACAGCTCAGAGCGAGAGAGCAATAGGTCAAGTAGCTGCGGCATATCGCACGCTTATTGCACTTTGGAACATTGCTAAGTAGCTGCCATCAGCTACCCCCAGCTAACCCTGCCCCTAACCCCTTCTCTCATCCCGCCCCCCACTCATCACACAGCCATTTGTCAGCAATTGGATAAGTGTCGCAGCTGCTTGGCATGTAAAACAAATGAAAAGTTTACTCTTGCCAGTCACGTTGCCCAGGCAGAGGCAGCGGCAGAGGCGATGTCATTAGCTCATTTCCATTACATGATTTACGCTACGTGACCTTACCTTACGTTATGGAATACAGTACACCGAGTGAAGTAAGCGAGATGCGTAACGAAATGCAGTCTGCCTTACTACGTATTCGATTTGAATGCAGTTACGTAATATTCAGTTAAATACGTCAAGTATTACGTTACGTTTACGTTACGAATGAAGTAACGTAATATTAAGTTTATTACGTTGAGTATTAAGTAACGTTTACGTTACGAATGGAGTTACGTAATATTCATTTAAATACGTCAAGTATTACGTTACGTTTACGTTACGGATGGAGTAACGTAATATTAAGTTTATTACGTTAAGTATTGAGTTACGTTTACGTTACGAATGGAGTTACGTAATATTCAGTTAAATACGTCAAGTATTACGTTAAGTAAACGTTACGAATGGAGTAACGTATCATTGAGTAAGTTACGTAGAGCAGTAGTTTACGTTTTGGTCTAGTTTTGGACAGATATATAGTAGGTACTAGATACTAATTTAATGTCTATTTTACTACATGATTTGGGCTACGTAACATGACCTTACGTTACGCGTTACATAAACTAACGTAATAAATACATTTTGATGGAGGCATGGAAAAGAAATGGAATCAGCAGTTTCATACGTATTTAATCTCAATGAAGTTACGTAAAGCAACGTCGTATAAACGTATTAAACTCGCATTACGTAAAAGCAATGGATACACAAAAATAGTGAAGAAGTATCTATTGGCAATATGTTATTGAATAACTGAATATTCGAAGTTTTGCGTGAAGATACGTAAAGGTTTTCATTACGTTATATGAGCTTCTTGTATTGGAATAAGTATAAACAAACGTCGCGTTACGTTCTGTAACGTAAGAGTAGCAATACGTTTTATGTACAAAAATACCCTTCTATTAGTCTTTATAAAATGACGTAATGACATATTAAATGTATGACGTAACAAAATACGTAAGTAGGCTTTACGTTACAGCAAGTAGAGTAATATTTACTTAGGCTAGCTCTAGCTAATATTTACGAGCAAATGTGAAATTATTGAAGTACGTATGACGTAAAGTCTACAACTTTACGTCAAATGCATATTGTAGAGTTGAAATTTATGGAGCTTTAATTAAATGCGATAATTATTTAATGTGATTCAATTAAACATCTAATTGCCAACTAGTTACGTAGTCTGTTACGTTGTTACGTTATTCAACTGGTTAGCTAAAATAGTTGGTAAATAAAGTAATCGTAACATACATACATATGTTAGGGTTTCATATTTACGAAGCTTTACGTAATGCTCGTGAAAGTCGTGTCACTAATGACGTAAGCCTATTGATTACGTTTGTAATTATGCTGGAGATTGCCCAGTTCTATTTACAGCGCAGTCAAGCCGATGCTAATACATACGTAAGTATCTATAATTGCGATAAAGGGGCGTGGCACCTGTTCGCCAATGCGGCTATGCGGGATTTGTCTTATGAGCAGGCAGCACTAGCAGCAATTGCACCGAACTGTGTGTGTGTGTGTGTGTGTGTGTTAGTGTGTGTACACACACGGACAGACGTCCGTAGCCGTGTCCGTGTGACTTTCATGTGATGCATTATGCGCGCGCGCTGCACATAAATAACATTGCCAAGTGCCAACGACGAGGACAATGGGAATACGGCTTCGGCAAAGGCTAGCACGACTAACGGGAAGCGGGCAACGGGCAACGGGGCTACGGACTACGGGCAACGGGCTACGGGTCGGCGCTGGCATTCAATCAGCACTCGCTGTTGCCACGGATGTTGCCAAATCGTGGAAAATTTTCGGCAGCCACCTCCGACGACGACGCTGGCGATGGCGACGACATTCTCGATTCTCGATTCTCGTGTTCTCCTGCTGTTCTTCTTCTTCTTTCTCTACTTGTTGTTGTTGTTGTTGTCGGGCTTGTTAATAGCAAAATGGCGGGGTACGGCGTACGGCGCATACGGAATACGGTATATGCTGCCTGGTTTTTGGCTTATTGTTCACACACACACACACACACACACACACACACACTCGCACACACACACACACACACATACACACACACAGTCACACGTACGCAACCACACACGACGCATGCAACATTTGCCGTTTTGCATCGACAGATGGCGCTCCAACTGCATTTTAAGCATCTATGCCATTTTTTTTTGCTGCTGCTGCTGCTTTGCTCGAGCCGTGCGTGCGGAAGCGAGACAGCGATAGCGACAGTTATGAAGATAACTGATGCACACATATATACATACATATACATATATATATATATATATATATATATATATATATATATATATATATATATATATATATATATATATATATATATATATATATTTTATGTGATTATATATGAGTATATATGATCTATCAATGACGACAAGCTCAGTCGATTTAAGCTTGATTCTGATGCCAGAATCTGATAGTATGCCAGATACTACAAGCTTTCTGCATTTAAAAAGCCTTTAAAATACATATCGAACGCGCTTCAGGGTATCTGCTAGTCGTGCAAGGCCTTTATTATATTATATCTGAGATATTTGTTTAGTGAACACAGTCAGTTGCTTGACTAAAGGAATATTTGAATGATCAGTTGTAAAAAATATAAAATAATTAATAATAATAAAATTAAAACATTTTATTATTTTAAATATATATAATTATATATAATAATTATTATAAAAATACAAAATAATTTTATTATAATAATATAATTGAAATAAATAATAAATAATAATAAAGAAAATGTATTTGGTATACAAAATTATAAATAAATACTAAAAATTGTGTTATTATTAATGTAAATAAATAATGAATAATAATAGAAAATAATAATAATAAAAATAAAAAATAAATAATTTTATTATTATTATTAATGTAAAAATTATAAATATTAAATATTTTAAAAAATTTAATAAAACTTTTTTTATTATTATTAATGTAAAAAAAATAATAAATATTTTTTTTAGTTTTTATTAAGTGTTTTATTTATAAATTATTTACATTAATAATACAATTTTTTTTATTTATTTATATTTTTTCTAACTGATCATTTAAATATTCAATATAAATAAATTATAAAATAATTTTATTATTATTATTTATTTATACACCCTTTTTTATTAATATATATTTGAAATAAAAATATTAAAACCTAGAATATAATTTTATTTTAATACTTTATTTTTTATTTATACTTTTTAATAATATATATTTGAAATAAAAATATAAAAACCTAAAAAATTCTTTTATTTTTATAATTTATAATTTTTTTTATATATCCATTGCAAATATTCCTCCACTCAAGCAATAAAAAAAATGTAAAAACTTTAAAAAAAGGTAAATAAAATAAAATAAAAATTGAAAAATTATATCTATATCTATATAGAAGTAGAGCTCTTCACATACATATGTACTTTTCTCGTATATTTGCCATGTAAAGTAAAAGATATTTTTGAGCTCTTAAAACCCTGTTCGTCCTTCAAGTTGTGTATTTTGGTTGTTAGTTAGCTCTCGCCCTCGCATATTTAGATAAAAAATCTGTTTAAGTAAATTGTGAGAGTTTCCCTCAGCAGTTCAAACATGGCCAACACACATGGCCCCAAACTGCGAGCCGACTCAGGCGCCGTCGAGGCCAAATCGCTGGCGAAATGCTAATCGAATCGCAGCGGCTGTTTTGCTGATTTATGTATACGCCCAAAAACTAAAGCTGAGCTATGCGAGGGGGCGTGCCAAATCGTAGTGGAGGAGCATTGAGAGTTTGCAATATATTTGGCAAGGTGAACGTGGAGCAACCAAGGGGGAGGGGGGAGCAATGCATGGGAGCCTGTGCGTGTGTGTGTGAGTGTGCGAGTGTGGTAATAGACACAAAAACGAAGCAGAGCCTTAGCTGCTGCTGCTGTTGCTGCTGCTCCTCTTGTTGTTGTTGTTGTTGTTGGAAGTGGAAACTAAGCTACAACAACATTTGCTAAATACACACTGGAAAGGCTCGGGTTCATGCGCCCGCATTGCATGGCATCGCCACCTTTTTGACTAGACACCCTGTATGTTGGTGAGTGTGTGTGTGTGTTGGTGAGAGTGTGTGCTGGTGTGTGTGTGTGTGTGTGTATACATGCATTGGAAAACTAAACCGAAACGATTTCAGCGTCCGATGCCGCGTTGTCGACCACGGTGGGCATCGTACTACTACTATATACATATATATATGCACACACCAACACACACACACACACACATACACACATTTTCTCTACCCTTTACCCCCTCTTTCAGCCTCAGTTATGTCGCCCACGTAACACAACAACAACAAAAAGCTAAGCGCAACCCAAAGAGAAGCAGCAAACAAAAAACAAACAACACAAAAAGAAGAAAAGGAAAACTACAAAAAAAAAACTAAAAAAAAACTATAAAAAAAACAACAATAAATTGCAAACAAAACGAAAAAATTCGCGTTTGGCGAGCGCTTCAAAGGCTGCGCCAGGTGGCAAGCAGGCAGCCACAAGCAGCAGGTGAAATGTACACCTAACAACAACAGCCCAACCACCACTCGCACCCCCATACCCATCCCCATCCCCCTCCCCAACCCCTTATACACACATAGCCACACTTAAGGCGTAGGATTGTCATTCTTATGGCTATTGTAACTGTGCAGAGCTTTGCCGGGGCCAAAAGCTAACAACGAGAGAGAGAGAGAGAGAGAGGGGGGGGGGGGGGAGAGAGAGTGTCAAATTTTGATAGATGCTGCTTTACAGGGTATTCCAGTGTGAGCTGGCCTATGATGATCAATGACAATGACAATGACAATGACAATGACAATGACAATGACAATGACAACGACAACGACAATGGATAAAATGCTAATGCTAATGCTAATGTAAATGCAAATACTAATGCTAATGGTAATGCTAATGCTAATACTAAGCCAATTCTTATGCAGATATTAATGTCAATAGTGATGGTAATGATAATACTAAGGATAATGTAATGCTAATACTAATGCTAATGCTAATGCAAATGAAAATGATAAAGTTAATGCTGATGGTAATGCTAATGCTAATACTAATGCTAATGATAATCCTAATACTAATGCTAATACTAATGCTAATGCTAATGGCAATTATGTTGCTAATGCGCGTAGTAATGCTAAAGCCAATGCTAATGCTAATACTTTGGGTAATGCTAATGCTTATAGTAATGCTAATACCAATGGCGATAATGAAAGGGTGTTCAAATTGTTTATAGTTAGACAGGATAGATTGATTCTACTATATGTATATATGTATATATATATACATATGTGTTTATCCTTCAACACTCCTTCCCCTTCACTTCCTCTCCTTAGTTGTCTTATTTCATATATTTGGTTACAAACACGCTTACCAACTCCATATACCCTGCCATTGGCAGCGCCAACACGCAACAGCTTGTTGTTGTTGTTGTTGTTGTTGTTGCTGTTGTTCTTTATTGTTTTTTCGTTGTTTTTTTAGGCTCGGTTCATTGGTTGGTTGACTTTCAGCTGGAAATTGAATTGGTTCTAGTTGCTAGAGAAACTCACCTGCAAAGAGAGTGGGAGAGAGAGAGAGAGAGAGAGAGAGAGTTAGTTAGTGAGTGAGTGAGATAGAGATAGAGTTGCGAATGCAATTAGCTGGCACAAAAGTTTTAAAATAGTTTTGCTGCTGCTGCTTGGAGCTTTAAGGCTGAAGTTGACCCTTTGGTTAAGTTGTTGAATTGGTGAATTCTGGAGTTTGGTGAATTGTACTTGCTATGCGTGTGTGTGAGTGAGAGAGAGAGAGAGAGTGAGTGTGCGTGTGTGTCTACAACATAATTCACAAATCAAAACTTGGCTGCAGCAGCAGTTGCTGTTGTTATTGCTGCTGCCAGCAGCATCTACACATGGCCAACAGCAGCAGCAGCAGCAGCAGCAGCAGCAGCAGCAGCACATAACTAATAGATACAAAAAGCCGTATCTTTTGGGTGAATGAACTGTAATGAGAATGTGAACCTGGGCAACAGCAGCCAGCAACCAGCCAGCAGCCAGCAGCCAGCCAGCCGCTGAGATGTTGAAAATCGCAACGCAAAGTGCGCAATTGAAGCTGTTGTTGTTGTTGTTGCTGTTGTTGTATGAGGCAACTCGACAACAGCAACAGCAACTGACCAACAACGAGACGCGACAAAAAAGAGCGAGCACAAAACAAACGAATGCAAAAGTCAAAAGCAGCGCCTGTTGGGAGTACATAGAAACCAGCAAACGGGGGGGCTAAGACTGAGGCTGAGGCTGAGGCTGAGGCTCGGCCCGGCGACAGCCAATTGCAGCGCTTAAAACTGACCAACAGCAACAATAATAAGTTGCAATGGCAGCCAGCTAAAGCTACACACACACATACACATATAAAGAGATATATATATATATTTATGCTGCTGCGATCAGTTGCAATCCGATCTGATTCAATCTGCAGTTCAAGGACGCAGCTACTTAAGATTCCTTTCTTTTTCAGCAACTTCAGCAACTGCAATTGTGGCACGAAACTTGTTCTCGAAACTGTGGCCGGGGATAAAGAAAGCGGACTTTAAGTGAAGCTATATATACATATATATATATATATATAGACACAGAGCACCGATTTGACGGGTAGACGCCTATGCAGCATGAGCAGTCTTACTCTTTGATCTCTCTCAAAGCTTGATTCCCCTTGGAGGTTCCCACAATTCTCTACAATTTCTCTATAATTCTCTACAATTTCTCTACAATTCTGTACAATTTCTCTACAATTCTGTACAATTTCTCTACAATTTCTCTCCAAGCCGCCATCCGTACTGTATGAGACTTGAGAAGCTCTTCATATTTGGCACTTCAAGCCGCTGCAATTGCTCCGTACTCCACTATACGGCACGGCATTGCGAGCTTACCTGACTTGCAAGACGTTGTTCAGTTGCTAATAAAGATTCTTCATTATGATTTCAGATTTTGGGAACTATTTTTTAAAAATTAATATTTTGCTATTTCCGAGAAACATTTTTCTGTTGTTGGACAAAAGACGATGGCCTACTATGAATTTAGGTAAATTCGATATATCTATAATATATAATACAAATTAATAAAAATAAAAATTAAATTAAAAATAAATAAAAATTAAATTTAAAAAAAAATAAAATTATACTTCTTATTAAAAAAATTATTTAAATTAAAAGTTTTATTATTATTAATATAAAAATATTTAAACTAAAGTTATATAAAAGAAATGGTTTTTATAAAAATATATCCATAAAAATAAAAATATTTTAAAAAGGAACTAAAATAAAAAAAAAATAGAATCTTGTTGAAAATATAATTGATAACAAAATGAATACATAATTTTGTTTACAAAATATATAGTTTTTACTGAAAATACAAGTTTTTTTATAATTATAAAAATTTATATATATATATTTTTAATTATATACAAAAATATTTTTTATAAATATATAATCACTATATAAATTAAAATATAGTTTTTTTGTGTATAATTTCTACGAAATTAAAATATAATTATTATTGAAAATAGTTATTATTTAAATAAAAATAATATGTATAATAATTGAAATAGAAATATTTAATTAATTAAAAAATTTAATTTTTATTTAAATATATATAATTATTACTTAAATAAAAATATAATTTAATTTGAAAAAAATATATATATTTATATTTATTTATTTATAAATAAAATATAATTTTTATTTCAATTAAAACTATATTTTTTCAGATAATAATTATATATTTTTTATACAAATTATATATATATTTTTATATAAATTATTTTTTTAATTTTTTTATAAATAATCTTTTTATTAAAATTAAAATTATTGTTTATTTAAATAATAACTATTAAAAACTATTAAAAAAATATAATCATTATTTAAATAAAAATATATATATTTTTTAATATAATCAAATAAAAATATTATTTTTATTAAAATAGCCAAAAATATTTGGTTTTCTATATATTTTTGTATATTCAGAAAATGAAGAAAAATAATAGAAAATATTGTCAGAAAATGAAGAAAAATAAAAGAAAATATTTTCAGAAAATATTTTATAGCCTCTATTCATCAGGTTTTAATAGTCAACTTATTTTTCAAATCAGAAATCAATTTTGTTAGCCCAGTAGTTAGCCCCTGTTGTAGACAAACAAACAATCCTGCCTTTTCATATACATATATAGTATATATATCTATGTATATATTTATATATATAATAGAGAGCAAACTAGAGGCACAAATGAAACTCAACTCGAAGCTGAGAAACTCAACTTGGTTTTTTCTTCATTTTTTTCTTCTTTTTTTTTGGTAACTCACCAGCGCAGTCCGGCCCAGTTGCGCCTGCTTGCATATATATGTATGTACATAAATAGGTATATCATAATGGCAAAGTTAATACAAATATATATATATTCTGTATATATATATGCATGCTGGCTGCCTGCCTTCTCCTTTTCCCTTCATTTTCAATTGTTGTTGTTGCTTTATAGAGAGAAGTTAACTTTTCAGTGCTTTTCCATGCCCAGCAGCTCTGCCCATGCATGTCTACCTGTCTCTGTCTTTCTTCGTTCTTTCGCTTCTGCTTTGCATTGCGTTTCTTCTTCGCCCTCTTCCCTGTTCGTCTTCTACTTGTGATTGTTGTTGCTGAGTAAATTAAAAATTCAATTTTTGTTGTGCAACTTTTGCACTTAACCCCCAAAAAACAAGCCAAACCAACCCCAACCCCTGCACAAGCCCCATCTTTAGCCCCAACTGCAGCTCCCCCTGCAGTTCTATTGGTTTTTGTGCTTCTTCTTCTTCTTCTTAGTCTTCTTGTTCGTCTACTGCCAGCCCCTTAACAAGCGAGCGTTGCGTGCATGTTAGCAATATGTTATTAGAAAGGCCTCGCCAGCACAGTCAACCCCCTCGCCCCATCCCGCCCTCCCCTTTGTGTGAGCGCCTAGCACCATCCCCAACAGCAGCCAAGTGGCACCTGCATTCTTCTTATTGCATGCGTTGCATAAACCAGAGACCACGCCTACTTCTTCTCAGCATTTTCCCACATTTGTGACAGTCCACAAAATTTTGCAATTCATATAAAAAAATGAAATTTTTATATAAATTTAAGATGAAATAAATATATTAAAAGCTAAATAAAAAATATATAAATATATGTAATATTTAATTTAAAAATATAAATATTATAAATTAAACTAAAAATAGGTTAAAAATAAACTTAATTAACATAAATATATTTAATATTAAATAAATATGCTTAACTAAAAATAAATTAAATGAAAGTATAAATAAACATTTGAAATCAAATAAAAATATTTGAAATAAAATAAAAATATTACGTACTAAATTACTAATGTGGAATATTTAATTGAAATAAAATTAATTAAAATAAAATAAATAATAATAAATAAAAAATAAAAATAATAAATAAAAAATAAAAATATTAAAAAAAAATTAAAATATTATAAATTAAACTAAAAATAAATAAAAAATAAATTTAGTTAAAATAAATATATTTAATATTAAATATATAAATAAATATATAAATATATAAAAATATTCAATTAAAAATAAATTGATTTAAAATATAAATCAACATTTAAAATCAAATAAAAATATTTGAAATATAATAAAATAAAATTTAATAATATATTTAATATTAAATATAAAAAATATATATTTAATATTGAATAAAAATAAATATATTAAATTAAAATTAAAATATTATAAATTAAACCAAAAATTAATTAAAATATTGAATAAAAATATTACATCTTTAATACTCACTTAAAAATAAATTTAAATAAAATAAAAATATTTAATAAAGTCAATTTTAATTTCATATACATTTTAATAGTATATTTATGTTTAAAATAAAAATTAAATTATTATATATTAAATTTTAAACAAATAAAAATAAAAATTAAATTATTATATATTAAATTTTAAACAAATAAAAATAATTCTATAATAATTCTATAAGATTTTCCATTTGATAAGGCATTTTTTTGTTAATTAAAACGAGGTAAACTCTTTTGGATCTTGAGCAAGATGGGCATTGCGCCAAACTAATATACTCTTTTCCAGCTCACAAAATAATTTATTTAAAATATAAAATTGTTCTCACAGTAGGCGACGCTGACGTCAAAATGAAGGAAGCTATACTCCTTGAGCTGGCATAATTTGTCAGTTGGCATTTATTTGTTCAATCGAAGTGATCAAACGGGAGCAGACAAAAAAAAGTCAAATTATAAGACAATATTATATATATAGTCAACGATATGGATAACGAAATGATGGATACTGAAACTCCCAAGGAAAACAAAAGCGTCATGAATGTGGATAGCGATGTTAGCGATGAGGAGCTCGAAGGGGCCTGCGGTGGAGAGACATTGCCATATAATCCCACTGTCCAGCTGCAGGAACTTCGCCGAGAGGTAGCTATATCTATCTATATCTATATATCTGATTTATAACCATGAAATCCTCGCTCATTTAGCTGCGCAAATTGCAATTGACCACAATGAAGGCTAACCAGCAGGCTGGCGAGATGGCCAAGAAAGAGCACGAGATGCTGATTTTGGCCGAGAAACTGACGCCAGCCGACTGGCTGAAGTACGTTAAGACTCAATTCGACTTCTATATCTTATCTAATTTATGGCATTTCACTCCTCTTTCCACAGCGATTGCCGCGAGGAGACAGCCGAGCTACGTCGGAGCTCGGAGTTCGTATCGAAAATCCCAAAGCCCACGTCCTCTTCGAAGGTGCGTCCCATGAGCATTCGGGAGAATGGGAAATCTAGTATTCCCATCAAGATTGGCTCGAGCGAGCAGAACAAAAAGAACTTGGTCGTCAAGCCCAATGAGTTAAAATAGATCCTAACATAGAAATGATGTAACGACAATAGCCACTTGACGGAACATAATAAAACAATATTGCTTTCAAAGTAGTTCCCACGGATTCTCGTGATCTTCTTCTTGGATAGCAGATTTAGATACAGAACTTAACAAACTTATGCAAAAACAATCTCAAGTAAGTCTCAAGTAAGTTCTGGATAGAAAGAGAAGAGAAAGCATATTGCAGTCGGACTCTACCGACTGCTTAATACTTATTCACGCTGCAAAAAGAAATTGAATCTGTTTCGGTAAAGCAGTCAGCAGGGAAGCTCCTACTGTAGCTTAATTGACCCACTTTGAAGCCCCAGCTCTTTTTATAATTTCCAGAGAGCTTCAGCTACCAAATATTGCCCTCAAAAAAGGAAATAACATTTAATTTTTTGATCAGTTTTTAAATTTTCATAGATATCTAGCTGTAAGATGTAGTTTTTTCGATTTTCCCTACTTCCAACGGGCATAGACGAATCAAAGGTACTCTACCAAGGTTTTACCAATAAGTACCTATAGCGAATCAATAGATATAACGAAAAATATTCTGGCTCCCCTCAGATTCCTCACATTGAGGTTTCACTGTATTTTATAGGCGCAACAAAAGATGTAGTTAACTCAATTAACCCACTTTTGAGCTTCAAGCTTTACTATATAACTTTATACATATAGAAAATATAGATTTTCGGCTTTTGCCACGCCCCTTATGGGCATAGGTATATACATTACATATTTGTGGATTATCAGCGAGAGGATATATGCCAAATTTGAACTCTCTCGCGCTTAAAATAATAGAATTAGGCGAGGCTACACATGAGTATATGAAGCAAATTCTCAAGTCGGCCGGACATAGGGACAAACGGACGGATAGCACGTTGGGCACTGCACAAAGGCAACATATACGCTCGCTATGCGCTTTGTAAAAAGTGTAAAACATTCTACTTTCATATGAGAGTTACACAAATTGCGTATACGCAATGTTTGCCATGAATCAAAGTAAATTTCATTTAAATGAAGCAAACGAAGCAAATGAGTGAAATAAATGAATATGAATATGAAAAATATGTTGATTTTAACAAAAAAAAACAAAGAAAGAAAAACAAAAATGAGAGAGAGAGAGAGAGAGAGAGAGAGAGAGAGAGGGAAGATATTTGTAGTTTGTTGAGTTGCTCATTCGATATATGGCTTACATATGAGCAGATGCATATACATACATGCAGAGCTGGGTGGGTGTGTGGTGCTATGTGGCTTGCCTGTGTATATCTGCATCTGCATCCAAAGGCAACTGGCAACTGGAATAAGCAATGGGGCCGATGCTGATATGTCTGCTCGTCTGTGTAGCTGCCTGCTGCCTGCCTGCCTGCCTGCCTGCCTGCATATCTGTCTGTCTCTCTGTCTGCCTGTCCGTCTAGAACTTTCCAATTCCACGACCTGCTGCACTCGCACCACCACCCGCACTCGGCTACGCACAGCTGTATACATATAATATATGTATATATATATATATGTATGTATATGTACCAGGGATGCCTGCGAAACTACCAACGAAAATGCGTTGCCACACAATCAGCCCATCCGTCCGCCCACGCACACTAGCACACACATTAGCGCCACCTAGCGACAAAACCAAGTCAACGCTGAGTCCAAAGCGCGGCCAAATGCAAGCTGCAAGCTGCAGGACACCAAAAAAAATCGAAAAATGCCAAAAAAAAGGGCGTAAAGGTTGACAAAGCGTCTAAGCGACTAGGCACAGCCGAAGCTCAAACGGCGAAGCCTTTGACCAAAACCCACTATGGCTATGGAAATGATTGTGGCTTGGCCCGGCACAGTGGAGCGAAGCTAAGCGTTGAATGACTCAAATTTTACCGAGACAATGTAAATAATAAAATATATTCCTAAGAAATTATTTTTTTATTTTTATAAACCAATTTTTTTATTTTTCTAAAATAAATTTTCTATATTAAAATAAAATTGAAATCAATAAAAAATATAGATTAATATTTTTAATTTGTTGCAAAAATATTTTATATATTTATTTAAGTAAAGATTTTAGGAATTTAATAAATCATCATTTTTTTCGTTTTATATTAATTTTATATTTAAAAATATTTGTTTTTTCTATTTATTGTAATATTTAAAATTAAAAAAATAGTTCTAAAATATAAAATTCTAAATTTCAAAATTAATTTCAATATAGATATCTAGTTTTAAAAAAATATTTTTTTTAATATAAAAAATTTAAAAAAAATAAACATTTTTATTCAATATATTTTTTATATATAATAGAGATATCTTATTTTAAATAAATTTTATTTTATTTTAATATAAAATAATAAAAAAATACATAAATAAATAAACATTTTTGTGCTATAAATTTTCTATTTAAATAATAATTTTTAAAAAATAAATTGAAAAAATAAATAAAAAATAAATAAAATAAAAATAAATTGAAAATTTCAATTATTATGTAAATCAGCTTATTTAATAAAATATACAATTTTTTGTGATAAAAAAAAATGCAATTTTTATAAGAAACAGCAGAAAATTGATCCAAAATTTAAGTTTTCATAAGGAAATAATTGCATTTAGTTGAAGAACTTTAAGAACAGACAACAAAAGCGAGTCAGCAGAGCGAAGAGAGCCACTATCAACAGGTGATATAAAGAGGGCACGAGAGATTAGAAGGTAAAAGTTGAGAAACCGAAGACGAATCATTGACTAATGTATGTGAGTTATAAATAAAATGATAATATCTATCATATATACGAAACTGATTTGCTTTCTAATAGCTAATGAAGATGATGAAGCCAAAATACCAAAAGAGATAAGGATAAAGGACAAACGTATTTTTGGAAATATAAAGAATTATTGGACTAGAAAAATAAACATAAACAAGTATAGATATGGAAGATAGATACTGATATATACTGTATACTATTTACATGTGTATATAGATGTGTGTCTATATCTCACTTCCACATATACATAGACATCTCTGCACAAAAAATACCCTTTTAGTTATGGATTTATATATGCTCATGC
>CAUIUS010000001.1:4570000-4637500 GCA_961210405.1 Drosophila mercatorum | reverse complement strand
CAGCTGTATGTGCAGGTGTGCGTGTCTCTCTATCTGTGTGTGTGCGTGTGCGTTTGTCAGTGTGTGCCAGCTGCATACATTAAACCGCAACAGCAACAGTAAATATTGAAAATTCCATATCCGTTTTGATGTCAACTCACGTGACAACAACAACAAGAGCAACAACAACAACAACAACAACAGAAGAAGAAGAAGAAAAATTAACAACTTCATTGTTGACTAAGAGCTACCCTGTAGATACATAGAAATGTTGCAGCCGAAAAACGATCTCTGCATAAAGAAATTTATATTACGTATATAAATAATAATATCATATAAATTTCCATTTTTTTTTATTTTATTTATTTTTTTTTTATTATGCTATTTTATAATTTATTTACTCTTTTAACATTATTGTTAATAATTTTTTTTTTAATTTTTTATTATTTATCTTTATTATTATATTTATAATTTATTTACTTTTTTAACGTTATTGTTTATATATAATTTATTTACTCTTTTAACATTATTACTAATCATTTATTCTTTTGTTTATTATTTATTATTATATTTATAATTTATTTACTTTTTTAACGTTATTGTTTATAATTTTGTTCATTATTTAAAATTATAAAAAAATAAATAAATTATATTTTTACTGTTTATAATTTAATTATTTGTTTTTTTTTATTATTATTTACAATTTTTTTACTTTTTTAACATTATTGTTTATAATTTATTTATTTGTTTTTTTTTTTATTATTAATAATTTATTTTACATTTATATTATTTATATTTATAATTTATATTATTTTGTATTTTTATATATTATTTAATTTTATTTTATGGGAATTTACATCATATAGTTTTTTTATATTATTAGTATTTTTTATTATTATTATTATTTTTATATTATATTATTATTTATAAAAATATTTCATATTATTAATTTTTTATATTTATTTATAGTAATTAGTTTATATAAACTCTCCAGCAAAACTATCTATACAAGCTTCAAGCTAAACTTTGGCCGTGAATAGAAATTACTGGTAATAATTATATTTTCGAAATTTTATTTTTGATTAAATAATTCATTGGTTATAAATATTATCGAAAAGTTGTTTTATTTTTTATAAATATATAGTAATTAGTTTAAACATATATATTTTATGTGTTGATTAACATTATTCTGCATCGATATGAGCTCTGTAACGTTAAGGTTTGAAGTTAAGAAATTATTACTTAAGGTTTGAAATTAGAAACATATATACGCATTTATAGCCAAGTAATCGGATATAATCAAAGTGTAAAATAACATATCTGATTACTATACACTTTCCCATGTCTTCCCTAGCAACAATTACAGGGTATAGCCACAGTCGAGCAACAGCTCGTCAGGTTTCAACTCCTGCAACTCCAGCCTCTGCTAGGAATATAAAAAAGAGAAGAGCGCGCGCTAAAACAAAAAGTAAGAGAAGAAAAAACACCCAAGCATACACGCCCACTCCCTCACCCACCCACACACACACACACACACACACACGCGAGACTGTCGTGTGCCTTTTGCCTTTCACTCATCTTGGCCCGCATCTTTCAGCCGAAACTCATCAAAATCTTATATTTTTTTGCTGTTACTTTTTCGGTTTTCTCATTTTACAACACTTCGAGTTGACAGTGTTGCGCACATTTGCCAAATCTAATTAGGCAATCAACTAAACAAGCCGACAACGTGGCGGCTACGTGATTTTCTTTGCTGATTTATTCATATAACTCATACGCCGCGTTGAGCCACTAGGAAATCAAACAATGCAAGAAAAAACTGGCAGAGAACACTCATAATGCGTTGGTGTACACAGTCTATAAATACGAATTGAATGAATAAACAAAATAAATATACAAATATACATATATGTATATACTTATGTATGTATATATACATATAAATGTATAAAAATAACATTTAAATGCGAGCCAACGATATTTATTAGGTGCGCATAGCTCGGCTTTATTTTTATTTGCAATGAAAAATAATATATATACAAATAATAGTCAGATATATATGTATGTACATATATGTGTAGAGTAAATAAACTACAGAAAGTGGGCCAATGTGGCACAGTTGATATTCGTTTTAATAGAAATACTAGACGAAAAAATACTAAGAAATTGTCACTTGATAGTATTTAGAAAGCAGAAAAAATATGATTTTTATTATTATTTTTATTTTACTAATTTTTTTAATAAACAAAACTATATTTAAAAAATATATATATAATTTTTGTTTTTATTATATTTTTTATTAATTTTTTTTATATTTTTTAATATATTTTTTATTATATTTTATTATATTTTTTTATTATATTTTATTATATATTTTTTATTATATATTTTTTATTATATTTTTTTATTATATTTTATTATATTTTTTATTTTATTTTACATTATTTGTTTTTTTTTTATATGTTTTCTTCTTTTTTTCCCACTTTTATCTGTATATTTTACAATTAAATTTAATTTAATTTATTTTGCAAAATCCAATACAAAATCAAGAACAAAACAAAGCAAAGCAAAGCAACAAACGAATAAATCTCTGGCATAGCAAAAACATTAATTAATTTTCTGCTCATTTTCTTCTTAGTTATTTTTTTTTTGTCACAGCGAAACGTGGCAGAGAGAGATAGAGAGAAAGAGAAGGATAATTGAGAGGTCGGCATGGTTAAACAGCTGAGTTTAGTAGACTTTCGCTCTCTCGCTCCCTCTCCCACTCTCTTGCTGCCAGCCGCTTTCTGTAATGCCTAGACGTAACAGTGACGGCCTCTGTTAACAGCAGCCGTCTGAGGGCAGCAAAATTTTTGCATTTTAGGTCAGGTCGCAAATCTATGCAGCGCTGTCGGCGTCTATGCTGACGACGCTGGCAGCGACGCATGACTAGTTTTCAGTTGCTGTTGTTTTTGTTGTTGCTTTTGTTGTTGTTGTTGGTGCTGATGCCAATGCCTACATTTTTTTTTTGTTCAACGTTTTCTCGTTTGCTTGCGTCGCTCGCTGCTGGCAGCGTATAATTTTCATGGCAAGTTCAATGAACTTGCGAATTTTTTTTCTTCTATTTCTTTTTTTTTTGCCGTTGCTGCTTTTGTTGTTGTATTTGAATTTTGCATTACACGAGCAAGACAAACGCGAGAAAAAGAGAAATTAGGTTTTCTTGTCGCTGGTTTAGCTCTGTGTGTGTGTGTGTGTGTGTGTGTGTGTGTGGTGCTGCTGCTGCTTCTTCTTCTTCTTCTTTCACTTCTTCTTTTACTTCTGCTCTTTTTCGTCTATTGCTTCAACTACCAGTTTTATATGTATGTATAACAGTTCTAAGTTTGATTTTTGGCTTACACGTATAAAACATACATATACATATGTATGTATGTACACTTATGTAAACTTCAATGTTACCCAACTGTTAAATACCCTTTAATTACCCTTATTATATATGACTCGAAACTTTCGACTATAAGATATTTCAATTTAAGGAGAATGCTTAACTAGTATATACCCTGTATATATGCAAGATAGATTAGAATATTATATAGAAATATATGCGCAACTATATATGAGATATATAAATAATATGTAGAAGAAAAATATACCCATACATACATATATAATATTGTCTACATTAATATTACAACACAAAGAATATTTGAGCAAAATTTTGGGTACTTCTATTACCGCCCTCGTATATGTATGTATCTATGCAACGATCCAACAAGCAGCTTCTACATGCATACACACATACATACATACACATACAATTCCCCACTCATCATCAGCAGCTTTGGCTATTGATCCATTGCATCTTTACAGTTTACTGTTACATATCACTTTCTCTGTCTCGCTCTTACGTTGCATTTGTGCATGGCAAGCTCTTCATCTCTTTCACTTTCTCTGCTTATCCTTTGCCACACAAGTAAGTGATTGCAAATTATCTTACGCTATCTATTGCTCTCTTTCTCGCTTTCCGTTATCTTCAATTTTTGCACTAACCTTTAAGCGGCTCATTTTTCGTTGCTTTATTACAGGCATATCGGTAATGTGGTTTGTGTCTTCGCTAAGGCTGCTCTTACAGCTGCTGCTGCTGCTTCTTTGCAATGCGTGAATTTGCTTTGCACTTGTTTTACCGTTTCGATTGTTTGCCTGCTCTTTATTTTGCTCTTGCCACTCTGCTGTCGTTATATTCCATTGGTTCACTTTGCAGCAACAATGAAGTACACACACGCACACACGCGCAAAAAAAACCAATTAAATATTTGCAGCGTTTTTTTTTCTCTTCTTTTTCTTCTTTCAGTTTCAACTCTCACACAAAGCTCTCGTTCGACTCGCACACATGCATATTGACAAACTCAACACGCATACGCGCACGCACATGCACACACAGACATACAGACGCTTGCGCTAGGCACCGATGTCAACGGCAACAACAACAACTCGAACTTGAAGTCGAACTGAAACTCCATTGAAGCGTGGCAATCAACTGAGAAAAAAGAAAACAGTGAAAAACTGCATGCAGTTGGGCTTGTGGAAAAATGTAAAATAAAAAAAAAGAAAATGTTAAAAAATGTGAAGCAAGCTAAAGTAACGCCAGCGTCGCGACTGCGACGACGACTGCGCAGCGCTGCTGCTGTAGCTGCTGCACTGAGTTGACGTTCTTCTTCTTCCTCTTCCACTTCTTGTTGCCGTTGCATTGAGCATGCACACATACAGGACGGCAAGGAGCAAGAGAGCCGCCTAAAGCCAAACGAACGTTTTACAACTGTCGCCGGCCGCAGCTTCGCGTTCACAATTTTTCGGTTTGCGCTGTGCCTTTTCGCTTGATCTTCGTAAGCATCAATTGACGATAGATTTCCTAAATCAGTTTTGCGGCTAAGGGGATAAGCAACGAGCCTAAAGGCGCGGCGAAGCCTAAGCTGATAAGACTGATAAGAGTATGCATATAAATATATGTATGTATTGTATACATATAAATATATATGTATGTATACAAATGTATACATATCTACATATTTAAATATATATAAACCGAATGAAAATCAGTGAAAGAAAAGCAAGAATCTAAAAAAACCAATCACAATAGCGTCCATACGCGTTGTCATAGCAGCAAAAGCAAAAACAACTTGAAAAAAATATATATACATACATACACATTACATATACATATACTGACAAAGAGCGAATGTGAAACAAAAGCCAAAACAGCCGTTAACAAGCCGGCCCCAACACACGCACACACACACACACACACACACACACGTACAGGCATAAGAGCGAGAGCATTTTGCTGGCGAGAGCACTCAAAGCAACAGCAACAACAACATAACATATACTGCGCTGCCGCTGTTAAAATGGCTACCAACAGCGACCTACGACTACAACAGAAACCAGTGCCGTTGTTGTAGTTGTTTTTCCTTTTTGAGCATTTTTTATTGGTGTGTAGCCGGCAAAACGCGACGGCCGCAACGTCACTGTTAATAACATGCGGAAGCCGCTGCCACAGCTGCTGTTGTGTGTTGACAGGCGTATGCCAATTAAATGCTATGTTATTGTATATATGTATGTATGTATGTTACATATAGTACATACTTATGCATGAAAATGCTCATCATATTTGATGATTGCTGTTGTTAGGGGGTCTGGTCCCAGTCTATGCGGTCAGCTCTGTATATGTATTTATTATTAACATTTACCGTGCAATTTGCGTTAATTTGCAAATGGAGTGAAACAATTTTTAAACGCCTGTATGAGGCGCACAGAAATACAGCAGCAGCAGCTGCAACAGCTTTGCTTACAGTAACAGCACACAAACTGTTAGTAACAGCGCTATGTTTGTTAACAGTGCACTGCTTACTTCAGCACTGTGGTATTCATGCCGCCAAACATAGAATACACTTTCTTGTCTTAAATCAATTAAAACTTACATTTATTTTTTTTTTTAAATTAAGATTTTTTATTATAAGATAATGATGTATTGAAAATATTCAAATATTATAAAAAAAAAATTGTATAAAATATTTTAGCAGAAATTTGAAATATATTTAAAATAATAAACATTTTTAATAATTTTCCTTACATATATAAATATATGTTTTACAATTGAAATCAATTTCAATTGATGTGCTCCACAGTATAAACTCTCTGCTCTGATCATTAGTTAACCTTAATTTGCTTTTTATCAAGAGTTGAACTTATTATTCACCACACCTAATCCACCAGTGGCAATAACAGCGCGCACACACATACTCATGCAAAGCTACTTGCACGCGCGACGCACTGTTAGCGACGCAGCGCGAATGTTGACGTTGACGTTGACGTCGACGCCAGCGTCGACAGTGTCGCGCTTATCAGCTGTTCTTTTGCTTTAATTTCTTCAAACAGAAAACGCACAGAGACGAAGACGTGGCACAGCAGAAGCCGCCAACCAGCCTAGCTTAGCGCAAGAGCGTCTATAAAGGACGCACATGCATACATACATACATATTTACACATATACATATGTATGTGTGTATGTGATAGGGGGCAGAGCTTGGGTGGGGCTAGTGCGCTTGATATGGGCGTAGGGCAGCAGCAGCAGCAGCATAGGGGACGTGTGCATGTGTTGGCAGAGAAGAAGGGGAGGAGGAAGCGGCAGCAGAGAGGCGGCAGGGGTATACAGTTGCTTTGGTTTTGCTAACGGCAGTGAATGAGCAGAGGAGGAGTGGAGAGGGGGGTGAGAGATGTGTGGGCTGTGAGAGCAAGTGCAAAAGTTTGCCTCTGTGTGTGTGTGTGTGATGCACTGTGCAATATTATGTATTGGCAATATAAGCGTATATAAGCATATATACATATGAACGTATGTATGTATGTATATATGTATGTGTGCGTGTGTGTTTATGTGGTGTGTTTGCCACGTCCCGTCACGAGACAAGATGTTGACAACAGCAACAACAACAACAACACTAACAGTGCCCAGTCATTGTGTGTGTGTGTGTGTAGAAGTGGAGCGATACTTATTTCAACATAAATATATAAATGATATACATACATACATACATACATACATATATACATATATATATGTATATACATAAATATTTTATATACACATACACACACACACACACACACTCACTCATACATCTTCGCTTTCTTTCGCCTCTTCCACACTCTTTTGTACGCTAATTTGCCTTTGCTTATGCTCGTGTATTTCTTCTTCTCATCTCATTTGCTTTGTTAAACTCTTTGCCCTATGCACGCGCGAACGACAAACCAAAGAAATGGACAAAGGTGAGCAAAGGCAAACGCAAAGGCAAAGGCAACGAAGCAGCGCAGGGCTTACTGAAAACTATGGGAAAAGCAGCTTCCATCTTCCATCTTCATTTTCTGCAAGATGCCCAGCCCTCTGCCCCTGCCCCTGCAACTCTCCCTATCCGCCGCCTTGCCAATGCCACCGTCCTACCCCATCACAGTGTTTCCAGCCCAACAACAACAGCAACAGCAACGAGATGCACAAAGTTAAAGCTGTGTAGCTGCTGACAATTCCAAAGTGCAATAACCGTTTGGCCTGTGCCTGTGCCTGGGGCCTTAACCCACGTTAGCCCCGCGTGCACGTTGATACCCAATATTGAATTTCATATATTTTTCCAGAGAAAGAAACTGTCTTGCCATAAACTAAGGAATTGAATTTCCTATATAAACATTAATATTACTATATTATTATAGAAAAATTTCAAATAAATAAATACAAATTATTAAGGGGGAAAAAAATAAATAAAAATTATTGAATACAAAAATAAAAACCAGTTATTGAATTAAAACTTGAAATATTCTTGCATATTCCCTTTTTGCTTGCATTCCTCCAGTTTTGTGATTGCATTGAATAAATTTTAATTTGAATAATAAATAAAATAAATATAAAATAATTAAATAAATAAAAATAGATTAATATTTCATTACAAAAATAATACTGAAATAAGTAAATCAAAATAAAAAAATTCAAAAATAAAAATAAAAATAAAATTAAAAAATAAACAAACAAAAAAATGTAAATTATTAATAAAAAATGATTAATAAATCATATAAAATAAATAAATCTTAAAATAAAAAATATAAGATTGTTATCTTAAATTCGATTATATATACATCTATCTATATCTATATATCTCAGCTAAATGAACATTTAAGTCCATATCTTGCTTTCCTGAGCTACTTTTCTCTTTCTCGCATATTGGATGATTTGATATATATTTTTAGTAGGCCTAATCTTAGCTAGTATAGGTTATCACACCCGATATTCACAAGCTTCGTAACTTAAGTAAAATGAAGAAAGTCGTCAAGTTTAATTGTGAGTATCGAGGGCAGTATGGAATATATTTGAAAATATTTAGCTCATATAAAAAAACTATACAAAAAAAAAACGAAAAATCTGTGCTGTCTCTATTAAATATATATAGTATATCATATAAATATATATAATTTATATATAATATTATATATAGTAAATTTTAGATATATATATGCATATCAACGACTTACCCTGACGCCAATGATGCGCGCTTCGAGCAGCTCATGTTTGCGCGGATTTAACGACGTTTGAAATTGATCCATTTTATTCCAGTTCTTAATTCTCCGATTTGTCGTTTGATTTCAATTTTTTCTTTCTTTTTTGCTTTTCGCCTTTCAATTTGTTTTATTTTTGTTTTGTTTTCGAACACTTTTCGTTTGTTGCTTTGTCAATTATTAATATTAATGTTTTTTTGTTTGGCAAAAACAAGAATTGTCAACGCCATTGCGATCGATTGGCATATATTAGCTGAAATTTGTACAGTAGTTATAGCTGATTAGTATATCTGTTATTTATGACAAAACTTGAACTATATAAATATATAAGATTGATGAAAAAAATAGTTTATAAAAAAGTAAAATAATAGTTATTTTAAATTTTTTAATTTTTAACATTAATATGCCTTAACTTAAATTATAAATAATGTTTTTGCTTTTTTTTATAAATTTATTTTAATAAATTTTTTAAAATTAAAATTATTTAAAAAAAAGCAAATAAAAACAAAATAAAAAATGAAAAAAAATTATAAATCTAAAATATAAATAATATAATATATATACATATATTAAAAAAATATATAATATGATTTAATAATAATAAATATAAATTAAATTTCAAAAATGTTTAAAAAAAATGTTTTTTTTTAAATAAAAGAATAAAAAGCAATTAAAAATTGGAATCCAAAAAGTTTAACGATTTGAAACCAAAATCCGATTTAGATAACAAAACCCGATCGGTGTTATTGGCGTAGGTCACGACCAGAGAGCCCATCACTAATGCTATTTTAGGTTATGTCTACCAACATACATGCATACATACATGCATACAGATGTATGTATGTATGCAGTTGTCTGAATTTGTGACTAAATAAACAGAATCTTACGTTTTGAATGTAAAGGCAAAGTCGTCTTTAATCAAGATTTGCATGTTGCACAGCTGTTGCCAATTAGCAATCGGGAAAATCCAATTGGTAAGCTTTCGGCGACAGGCAATCTAGGGTTAATGTTATTGCAGTCCATAGAAATGCCAAAAGCTGATCGACTTCGACGAAAGCCGGCTAAATGCCAAGTTATTCATGTACATATATATACATATACATATACATATATATATATATGTAGCTCAATATTATTCTCTTTTCAAAAATAACATTTATTTAACATACAAATACACGCACACGCACGCACGCACGCACACATGCATACATATGTGTGTCGCTTTTGCTTTGCTCGCCGGTGTGTTTGGTTTTTCTTTTCGTTTATGTTTCACTTGCGTATTTGCTTTGTCGGAATGATGTGGGCAGGGGGAAGAGGGGGTGGAGCCTTTGGCTTTTGGAAAAATAAGTACTGCAACAAACACTTTTCTTCACACAACTAGCTCGCACTCTCGCTCGCTCTCTCTCTCTCTCTCTCTCTCTTTCTCTTCTTTCTTCTTAGCCGCTTTGCTTTGCTTTGCTTTTCTTTTTCTTTCTTCTTTCTTTACTTTTTTGCAAGCGCTGCGAGGTTAAGTTTGTCTTTTTGCTTTGCAGCTGCAATCCGTTGGTGCTGGAGAGGAGGGAGCTTTTCGTTTGGGCTAACTACAAAAACAAACAACAAAAAAAGTATCCTGTTTGCAACGGTTTGTGTTGCAGGATGCGCACACACACTCACTCACACACGCACACAGACAACAAAATGGCTTTATGCGTTCGGTTTTTAATGTTGTTTTTGTCACAGTAAAAAAAATTTTAGCAGAAGCTACACAAACGCGTCGCGTTGCAAAAATGTGCTAAAAAATGCGCTCAGCTGTCGAAAGCGCCTAACGATATATTGCGTATCGATATATCGTGCTCGTTCATCGCATGGCATCAACTCGCTACATTTGTTCGACTGTTTAAGCGGCCTACTCAGTCAACGAAACCAACTTAACGAAAGATTCAAAAGTCTCTACGGCTGTTGGCGTTGAGTGAAATAATTTGTTTAATATATACTGAAATGTAATGCTTATAAATATTGAAAAATATATAAAATAAATATTATTTATTATACTATAATTAACAAGAGCTGTCAATTTTGTATATTAACTTTATTTATTTGTTTATTTTGTGCCTTTTGCCACTTTGATGTTAATGTAGCAGCGCATGCTTGCCTTTAACAGCTGTTATCGATACGGCGATCGCCATCGAAACATAACATATGCTGATCGTGCTACTCCGTTAGAGCTTTCAACATATGTTTTCGCAGGGCGCGATTCAGTTGAGTGAAGCGAAAATTGCGAATTTAAATGCAGCAAAATGTTTCGTTTTATCAATTTTCTAAAATCGGTGAGCTAATATATACTATAATTAATAGTGCCGTTAGTCAACTTTTCTGTCGATTTCAGAAAAGCGGCAATCGCGCTGCATCTGTGGAAAGTGCAAATGAGACAAGTAACGGAAGCGCGGCTATCGGTAGGTTAAGGCAATTTGCACTATTTATGTATGTACGTATGTGTGTATATATGTATGTTTTCCTAGATGTAAGCTCAGATGAAAGCAATACGTCGATGAGTATGTTGGATATGTATGATAGATCCGTGATGGTGGTGAATGCGCCTCAATTCAACGAAGCTGTAGAGAACATACATAACGGTAAGACTATATATATATATGGAGCTCTGTTACTGATATTTACTTTCTAGATGGATCGCTGGAGCTCGCTTATTCGCCTGACTATGGTAACTATATATGTACGATATCTGAATCTGAGTCTATATCTATATGAAACCTACTTTGCTTAGTCGATCACACAGGCGATGCGATTGTCCTGTCGGACAGCGATGACAACGATTCAAGTTCGGCCCGTGCTCGCTCTCCGGTCGCCACCATCGATCTGTGCTCGCCGGAGTCTGGGGAACGCCAGCGGCGCAGGAGCAGCACGCCTCCAAGCAGCTACAAGTGCCCCGTGTGCCTGGGCTGCGTGCGCCAGCGTGAGCCCATGTCCACGAAGTGTGGTCACGTCTTCTGCCAGAGCTGCATCGAGGCCGCGGTGCGCGCGAGCAAGAAGTGCCCGTTGTGCAACAAGCGCGTTGCCATGCGCGAAATCTTTCGTATTTATATTTAAATCAGCTTTCATATATGTGTTTGACCTATGAAGGATCTCGTATCTTATATAATTTTGATCTGTTTGAACTTTGTATTTCTATTTAAAAATGTTCCAAAATTTAAGTGTTCAACAATTAAATGGGCCACACCCATATAATACCATAACTGCATAACTATAATTTGAATTATTTGCCAGAGCTCGGCTCAAACGCGCGCCAACATTCCACGATTAACATGGCGTCGTTTAACAGTGCTGCAGACAGGTCTGTTAGCTTACATTAAAAGTGTTGGATCTGCTCTGTGCATGAATTCAATAAGATTAACAGCGCGCAGGCCACCACTGTTAAAAGACAGAAACGGTTATGCAGTTCAGTTCAGTTACGTTTAATGTTAGCTAACAGTTCTCTGATCTGCTAACACAGCTGAAGTTTGGCGCGCATTTGAAATCACAAGAGAGAGGGCGAGTCAAAAGGCATGTTTTGTTATACATTTGTTTTGTTTTTGTTTTATTCTTTTTTTGTTTGTTGTTTGTATTTGTTTTGTTTGCTTTTTAATATGTTGTATTTAATTTTATATTATTATTTTTTAAGCTTACAACTTAAGGCATAAAGTTACAAACTAAAACTTAAGAGCTACACATCGTTCTCTTTACTTGTTGTTCATCAATCAAAATCAGCTCTAGCCATATATATATATATATATGTATACATATATATAATCATGTAAATGCACATATATAATCATATACATATATGCACACATATATTTATTTTATTTATTTGAATTCTTTATCGAACATGCATTCAAAATTGATTTTTTTCTTGTTTTTTTTTCTCAGAAACTGAAAACAAATATTAAAAAAAAAAAAAAAAAAAAACAAATAAACATATAGAAAACGATTTTGCTCAAACTATCGACTTTGATGCTTTGTTGTTATTACATACATATATTGTTAATATATATTGTTTATATATATATTTTTTATTTTTATATTCATAATTTTCTTTCTCAATATTTTTGTGTTTGTTTTACATACATTTCCATAATCTTTGTGATCATATATATATATATATATATATATCATTATCATGTTTTCTTTTTCTTTCTTTTTTTAATTAAAATTCGATAACTTTTATTTAATGTTTCATTTTTGCTTTTTGGGCTTTGCATTGAAATTGATTTATCATTTATATATATATATATATATATATATATATATATATATATATATATATATATATATATATATATATATTGTATATATTTGTATATAAGGGAGTATATATATATGGAACTGCGCTTCGTTGTGTTCAGGCGACTCTGTCACTAGGTCTATGAGTTCGTCGGCTCCTTGACTCAGCTACCATATATATATATATGTATATATACGTGCACACATACATATATATATATATATATTTATGTATAAACATACACTTTTATTCACATCTATATATGTTGTATAATTTGTTTTTATTTTTCACTCTCATTTTATATATATACATATATATATATATATATATATATATTTATTAATTTATTTATTTAAAAAAAGTTGGGACATGTATGTGTGTGTGTATGTCTCTCTGTGTGTGTGTGTGTATGTGACTGTTTATATACACATACATATATACATATGTATATATACATATATCATATGCCTTGCCCTCGCATTTCCATAAATTGTTTTTCTTTTGTTTTGTTTTTGAAATATGTTTAATATAAGTATTTTCATATATATGTATATATATATATATTTATATATACATATACATACGCATACAAATGCATGTCTATATATATGTATATATATTTGTTTATAAGTTTCTGTTAATATTTTACAAATGTTTGTTGAATAAGTCTTAGCGTTTTGTTGTGGTTTTTATATTTATTATTATTTTTTTTTCTTATTTTCATTCTTTTTTGTTTTTGTTTTTGTTTTTGTAGTTACATTGCGTATTAAAAATATTGAATTTTTTTATATTTTGTAAATTGTAAATTTCTTACTTTTGTTTTTCTCTTTAACTTTTTGTTTAAAAATGTTTTTTGCTCGTAAAAAATAATTTAAAAAAAAAACATAAACGGTAAAATAGCTAAACACTAAAACTGCGTTCTTTTCTCGTTATTTTTGTTATATAAAAAAATATGCATATGTATACAGTAATAATAATAATAATAATAATAATAATAATCATATATAAATTGTATTGTATATATATATATATATATATATTTGTTTTTGTTTTTTATTTAACTTTGACTTACATAATCTTTATCATAATAAACGTACATAATTCAATAGCATAATAGCATACATCCAATACATATACATACATACATACATAGCTATGCATATATGTATATATATATACATCAATATATATATATATATCGTATGCATTCATAGATTTATCGTAGAAAAAAAAAACAGTAATGCTTCATAAATTAAAAACTTACACATAGAAAATAGTAAAAAAAAATATATATATATATATAGTTATAGATAGTACAAAAAGTAATTATTTTATATGTTTAAAATTATGTTTAGATTTTATGAAATTTACAAAATATTGTTTAAATTAATGTTTCTGCAAGTGTGCTATATCGAATATATATATATATAAATATATATATATACTTGATTCCATTTATGTATTTATCGATTTTTGCTTTTATTTAAAATTTTTTTTTTTTTAGATTTTTTCTCTTTTCTAAGAACAGCCCAACAGTGTGTGTTTATTTTCATTTAATATATATTATTTAAAGTTATATATATATGTATTTATGTTGTATAACTTTCATCTTTAAATGTACATATACATATATATTTATTTGTATATTAATATATATATATATAGAGCATATATATACTTTGTCACTACAGTTTAGTTCCTTATGTTTTCCAGCTTACAAATGACAACAAAATGCACAAAGAGAGAGAGAGAGAGAGAGAGAGAGAGAGAGAGAGAGAGAGAGAGAGACAACAAAACACAAGAACAGTGTGAGACAGAGGCGAGTCTGTGCCAGAAAGAGTGAGTGAGAGAGAGTGAGAGCAATTGCAGCAGCGGCAGTTGCTGTTGCCCTACATACATACATATATGTAAATGTAAATATATATCTATATGCATACACATACACACATATATACATAACACATACCAAGCAAGTGCTCTACGATAATTTGCAGATTTTTCTCTTATTTTTGCGTGCGTCGTGTGTGTGTGTGTGTCAAGAAGGCTTTCGTTCTTTCGTTCAGTTTGCTAACAGAAAATGCAAGGCAAGTGCATATACATATATATATATGCGTGCGTGTGTGTGTGTGTGTGTGTTGTTGTTATTGTTGCTTTGCTGCTCTAACTCCCTTTGCAGCTGTTACTCAAAGCTCTTTGTGCTTGGAAACGAGAGAGAGAGAGCGACTGTGTGTGTGTCTCTCTCTCTCTCTGTTATGGACTGATCGACTGCGTCGCTCTCTCCCTCTCTTTCTGTTAGTTAACAGTGCTGGCGCTGCTTTTAACATTTCTTTAGCTTATGCTGCTTATTTGCTATCTCCGTTGTTGTCGGTCTCCTTTGAGGGTTTTTCAGTAGTAGCCAGCGCCGCTGCCCGCGTTGCTGGCATAGTGATGTGCCGCCGCTGCTGCTGCTGCTGCGGCGGCTGCTGCTGCTGCTGCCGTCGGATCAGCGTAGTAATGCGCTGCGCGCTGCTGCTGCTGCTGCTGCTGGTGCTGTTGTTGTTGCTGTTGCTGCTGTGCCAGTGCTGCCGCTGACGACGTCGACTGCAACGGCGGCGGCGGCAGCAGCGCCGTCGACTGGTAATGCGCCTGATGATGGCTGCGCGGCGAATGCAACGCCTGCTGCTGCTGCTGCTGCGACTGGTGCGACTGCGACTGAGGCTGGGTCAGAGGCAGCGGCAGCGGCTGCTGATGACGCCGATAGGCGGCGCTGGTGGTCCAGATATGCTGATGCTGCTGCTGCTGATGCTGGTGCTGATAGACGTTGGCTGCGCTGTGTGGATTGGCTGCTGGAGGCGCCGTCGCTGCTGCCGTCAGACTGCGCATGCCGGACGACGACGCCTGCAGTCACAACTAATCCTCGTCGCTGAGCGCCTCGTACTTCGATGACAGCAGAGGCTTTGGCTCGCTGGCAGCAGCTGCTGCTGCCGCGGCAGCCGCGGCGACGGCCATGACGCTGGCATTTAGCGGACCACCGCCACCGCCACCACCGCCGCCGCCGCCGCCACCAGCAACGCCCGGTGAGGCGTTCATGCCCTGACTCGATGAGCCGCCGCCGCTGCTGCTGCTGTTGCCACCGCCGCCGCCGCCACCGCCGACGACCAAACTGACGCCCGCTGCGGCTGCGGCGCTCGCCTCGCTCAGCGCATGCGCCGCCGCCTTGGCGCTCAGGTGGCTCGGCGGCGCCGACTGATGGGCCAGCGGCAGCACCGTCGGCGGCGGCAGACCCCCAGCAGCGCTCGGCACAGTCAGCGCGCTGAACGGATACGCATAGGTGCTCGCTGCGAACGCATTCACCGCCGACGGCGGTGGCGGCGGCGCCGAGTGGTAGGCCGACGCAGGATGACTGTTCGAGCCGCCGCTCGAGCTGCTCGCCGAGCGTCTGCCGCTGTCCACCACCTCGTACTGGTTGGGCGTCTTCCGCGAGACGCTGATCTCCGGCTCCTTGCTCCGGTGCTGCTGCTGCTGCTGCTGCTGCTCGTTGTGGGCGGCCACGGCGATGGCATGGGCGTGCGCCATGTGGGCCACCTGGGCGTAGCTGGTGTCGTCGCGCATCGCCTCCACGATGCGGTTCTTCACGTAGTTGTCGAAGTTGGAGCCCGAGCCGCTGCCACCGGCGCCGCTGCTGCTGCGCTGTTCGCTGCCGCCGCGGGGTTCACCACCACCGCCACCGCCGCCGCCGCCGCCGCTCGTTGGGGGCGGGGGCGGCGGTACGACGACACCAGCACCACCGCCACTGCCGCGCGGAGCAGAGAACAGATAGTGCGTGGGATCGGCGCCAACAGCAACGGCGGCCTGTTGCATGATCATATCGTGGGCGTACTTCCGCGGACTGACCGCATGGGGCATCCGTATGATATTCCGGGCATCCTCGCCGGGCGTATTGGCACGCCCACCGCTGCCGCCACTATTCATGCCGCTGCCGATGCCGCTGCTGCTGCTGCTGCCGTCGCTGCTGGTGCTGGCGCAGCTCCGACCGCCGCCGCCGCCACCGCCACCGCCGCCGCCGCCGCCTCCGACCACATTCAACGGCGATTGCTTCGCACGCTCAGCAGCTGCCGCCGCCGCAGCGGCTGCCTCCTCGGCCTTCTGCTGCTGCCGGCGATTCTGCTTCCACAGATCGGGCGTCACAATGGCCTGCGTCTCCTGCAGATACGGCAGGAAGGTGGTCCGCAAATGCGGCGTCGGCCCGTAATCGTTCGTGATTATCGAGTCTGTCAGCTCCCCGAAGGTGATCTTCTTCGTGTAGATCTGCTGCTGCGGACTGGGACCGCTGCCCGCCTGCGAAATGGGCGTGCCGTGATGCGGCGGCGGCGCACCCTGGCCGCGCATCGAGCCGTGCACCGAACGCTCCGAGCTGGACTGCGATTGTTGTTGCTGCTGCTGCTGCTGCTGTTGTTGGTGTTGTTGTTGTTGCTGCTGTTGCTGCTGTTGTTGCTGTTGCTGTTGCTGCTTTGTTGGACGTTGCTCCTGCTCGAGGTCGATGCTGTTGACATTGGGCGAACTGGAGTTCGGCTTGCCATTGTTCTCGGCGGCCATGAGCGAGACGGCAGCGCCCTCATGTGACGGCCGCAAGTCGCGCTGATACATGAGGGAGAAAGTGCGTGAATAGGGGTATTCATTCAAATAGTAGGGGTATTCCGAGAGAGTTATCTCAAAGTCTACTCACGTAGGTGGGACGCGGTATGTCGCGGGGCAGGCTGCTCAGCTCTCCGTTGCGATTGATTTCGTGCTTGATGATCGCATCAATCAGCGCCTGAGCGCTGAACTGACCGGAGGCATCCTCTGGCGGCTTGCTGCCGTGCGCCTGGCGATAGTAGCTGCAATATGGATAGGAGATTGAGTCAGTGATTGAGCGTGATTGAGTGATTGATATTGATATTGAGTAAGATTGTCAAGCTGGGAGCTTAGAAAAGTGCTCGACATTACTTGAACTGCTTGATTGATGGATTGACTGCTTTAGGCTTTTGATTGATCTTGATTGATGACCTGAATTTGATTGATGGAGTTTGATTATTTGACAGCATTGAAAGCATTCCAATTGGATTGATAATATATTGCTTTAAACGGTTTTGATTGATCTTGATTGATGACCTGAATTTGATTGATATCCAGAGATCGATTAATTTGATTGCATCGAAGGCATTCCAATTTGATTGATTGATTGACTTACTAATTTGTAAGCTTTTGATTGATCTTGATTGATGACAGCCATCGTCAACAATGATTGACTTGAACTTGATTGATTGAGATGGATGAGTATGCATTCCAATTTGATTGACGGCACACTATATTGATTGTTATGCTCTTGATTGATCTTGATTGATGGCAACTATTGGCAACAATTGATTTGATTGACGTGAATTTGATTGATAGAGATTGATTTTTTGACTGCTTTGAAAGCTTTCCAATTTGCTTGATTCTACAAAGATTGATGGAATGATTCTCAGGTTGATTGAAAGCGATTCACAGCTTGATTGACCAGAGTCGACTTAGTCTATGATGTCTATGTCTACTTACGCATCTCGCTCGCGATCGGGTATGGTGCGCGGTGGTCCAGTCTCGGGCACCGGGCCGCGTATGTAGTGGCTGTGTCCACTGTGTGCATGGCCATGGCCATGCGGCGGTGGTGCGACGGCAGCGGCGAGCATGCGCTCCATGCGTCGACTGTCGCGCTCTCGCTCCTCGGCAGCGCGCTCCTGCTCCCGGCGCTCCTGCTCGCGCCGCTGTCGCTCCTGTTCGCGTTGGCGCTCGATGCGATGCTGATTCTGTATCTCGCGGTCCCGCTCAATGTTGTGATTGATCTGCCGGTCGCGCTTCACCTGCTCCATGCGGCGCTGCATCTCGTAGGCGGCGGCCGTGTTCAGCTGCTGCCTGTACTGCTGCTGCACCAGCTGCTGCTGCACCGCGGCCATGTGGTGATAGCCCGTCAGCGAGTCCGCCCGATAGCGCAGATCGTGATGAGCAGCCGGCGGCACGGGCTGCCCAGCTGCCACCTGCGCGTGCGTGATGATCTGGCCGTGCGTCGACGGCGGCGGCTGCGGCTGAGGCGCCGGCTGCGGCACTGCCAATTTGTCATCCTTCTGCGAGGGCACCGGCAGCTGCGGCTGCTGCACGGCCACGTCCACAAACGAGGCCAAGGCATCGTGGCCAGCTGAGATAGAGAGAGCGAGAGAGAGAGAGAGATTAGTATGATATTTAGTTAGTAAATTACGCTAGTTAGTCACCTGGCGGAAAGTTGTAGGGCGTCACAATGTGCATGCGACTGGGCGGCGGCGCAGCGGGCGAGGGCGGCTTCGAGCCAGTGTTGTGGCGCTGTATGACGCCCTGGCGCTGCGGCGGCGGCGTGCGATGCGGACTGGGTGTGCTGCAGACAGAGAAGGAGAGAGAGAGAGAAAGAATTTAGTAATCAATCAGTCAATCAATCAATCAATCGATTATGAGACTCGATCCACCCACCTGTTGGAATGATCTGCCGGCGATGCACGACTGGAATACTCGGGTCGTCCGCGTGGCTGCGGCTCCTTCTCGTAGCCGGCGTAGACGGCGGAGCTGCCGCTGATGCTGTTGCGCGGCGATGGCGACTCCTTGTCGGAGCCAGAGCCGGCGCCGCCGCCTGCGCTGCTGCTGCCGCGGGAGACGTTGCGCTGCTGCTGGCCCTGCATCTGCTGCGAGGTGTGGTAGTCGTTGATCACAATCTGTCGGGAGCTGAGCGCCGAGGCCTGCTCGACCGGGTTGTACGGCGAGCGCGAGTACGGCGAGCCGACGTTGACGCCCACGCCGTAGCCCTGCAGCGGCGGTGCCTGCGGCGACGACTGCTGCGGCGGCGGCGGCGGCGCCTGAGCCGGACTCAGACGCTGCGAGCTCTTGTAGAAATCATACGCCCGCTTGCTGTCCATGTGGTGGGGCGGCAGATGCAGCGGCGTGCCCTGCGTTATCGAGCCGTGCTTGCCCGTATCCGGGCAGCTGCCCGGCGGCGTCTGCCGCACAAGGCTCTCGTATTTGGGACTGGGCAGCGACGAGGACGCAGCGTGGACAATAATCTGCTGCTGCTGCTGCTGCTGGGCGCTGTTGGCGGGCGTGCCGTGGGTGATCGAGCCGCCCTTGACTAGCTGCAACTGTTGCTGCTGCTGCTGCTGTTGTTGTTGCTGCTGTTGTTGGGCAACCGATTGCTGCTGGCTGTGCAAGTGTTGCTGCTGCTGCTGTTGCTGCTGTTGCTGCTGCTGTGGGCTGAGCTTGGGCGGCAGCTTGGAGACGCGCGTGGGTGGCGGCTGCGGCTGTGCGGGCGGCGGCGGCGTCGGACGCGTCATTTGGCCTTGGCCAAGTGGTACAGGTACGGGTTGCACGTACAGCGAGCCCGGCTGTGAGGGTCCGGGCGCAGTCTTGACCACGCCCACGCCCACGCCGTGCAGCTGCTGATAGGTCAGATAGCTGGAGGCAGGCGGCGGCGGTGCACCGGACACGGACAGCGAGGGCAGCGATGCATCGCCTCGATACATGGACGAGGTGCGCACAATGTGCTTCATGGCGCCACCCATCGAGGGCGGCGGCGGCCCGTGATGCCTGTCCACGGAGCTGCCCACCGAGCTGTGCGCGTGCGGATGGGTGTGCGGCGAGTGGCCCTCGCGCGGCGTCTTCTTGATGCTCAGATCGAGCGTCTGTGGCTCCGGCTCTGGCGGCAGACGCTGCTGCAGCGGCGGCGCGTGCACCGTATGCGTCGGCGGTGGTGCCGGCTGCGGTGGTGCTTGCTGCTGCTGTGGCGCCAAATGACTGCCGGAGACATTGTAGATAATGGTCTCGGGCGGCGTGGGCGTAATGGCGCTCTTCTTCAGCACGGGCGTAATCGTGGCCTTGTCCACGCCGCTCGACAACTGTTGCTGCTGCTGCTGCTGTTGCTGTTGCTGTTGTTGCTGCTGTTGTTGCTGTTGTTGTTGCAGCAGCGGATGCGACATGTGCACGTGATGCGCTGCCAGATGCGAGTTGACCACGGACAAAGTAGCCAAGTTGTCGCCGTTGTTGTTGTTGCTGTTGTTGTTGCTGCTGTTGGCAATGTTGTTGTTGCTGCTGCTGCTGCTGCTGCTGTTGAGCGAGTTGGGCGGCGGCACAGAGCGCGAGCTCAGCTTTTGCACAGAGGTGCCATGTGGCAAGCCCGCTGGCTGTTGCTGCTGCTGTTGCAATTGTTGTTGCTGTTGTTGCTGTTGCTTGAGCAAGGCATTGCCATCTTGTCGATATTCACGCACAATGGTCAGCTCCTTGCGCTCCAAATTATTATGCGCCTGCTGCTGCTGCTGCTGGCTGCCTTGCTTGCCCTGACTGCCCTGATTGTTGGCTGGCACCTGCGGCCCCTTGGCCTGCTGCTTCACCTGTCGCTCAATTACAGAGAAGACGCAATCCTGCACATTCACTGGCTCCCGCCTCAGACTCATGGGTCCATTCTGCTGCTGCTGCTGCTGCTGTTGCTGTTGCTGCTGTTGCTGTTGTTGCTGTTGCTGCTGTGTGAGCGCAACATTCGCTGCTATTGCTGCATTGGGTGGCTGCAGTCCGGCCACATTGTTATGGCCGTGTCCGTGTGCCGAATGGGCATGGGCGTGCGTGATCGCATTGAAGATCACCTTGGGGCTCTGTCGATTCGCTGGCGAATTCTCGTTCTCCTCGTCCGCCGTCTCCGTCGCCGAGGAGTCGTACTCCTCGCTGGTCTTCTGCTTCTTGGGCGCCTGGCAGGCGGGCGGCAGCAGCCGTTCGCTATCGTTGCCAGCCGCTGCCGACTTGACGCCCATGCGAGTTGGGGTAATGGTCAAAGCGGCGCCGGAGGCATCCGCCACGCTGCGCACGCCGACAGCGCTTGGCTGCGGCTGTGGCTGTGGCTTCTGTGGCACTGGCGGCGGCTGTGGCAGCTGCGGCGGCAACTGTTGCTGCTGCTGCTGTTGTTGTTGTTGTTGCTGCTGCTGCTGTTGCTGCAACTGTTGCTGTTGCTGCTGCTGTTGCTGTTGCTGCTGTTGCACCTGTAGTTGTTGCTGCTGCTGCTGCTGTTGCTGCTGCTTGCTCAGCTGCGACTTGTGGCGCTGCAGATACTCGGGACTTTCCACGGAGGCGGTGTCCGAGCCGCCTGGCTCGCGCTCATCACAGGAGGAGGTGCTGACGTCGGTCTCGTCGCCAGCGCTGGCATCGCCGCCAGCGAGCCCGCTGCGACGTCGCTCCTCATCGGTGAGATTCAGCAGCGGATCGAGCTTACGCCGTATGCGCATCAGGCACGCCGAGCAGCAGCGCGTCGCATGCAGCTTGATCTGGAACTCGGCCATCAGCGGATCCCGCAGCTCGGGCGCCAGCTCGAACAGACGCGTGGGTATATTCCTCAAGCGCTGCGCCCGATCCTTGGGATTCGGGCACGTGGGCAGCGGACAGTTCGGATAGCGACTGCGCACCGACTTGCACTGGCAGCTGTTGCAGACGCGTGCGCCCGCCGGTATCGTCTCGTCTGGTATTGCGTATTGCTGGCCACGCCCCTTCTTCAATGGCCGTGTGCGCGGACAGGCGTCCGCTTTGCAAACAAAACAGCTAGCCAGTTTATCTACAGAGAGCGAGAGAGAGAGAGAGAGAGAGAGAGAGAGGAGGCTGATGAGTAAAAGTTGAGCAAACACATTTTGATAATAAAAAGCGATTTAATTAAAGTCAAACTGGAAATGGGAGAAACTGGGCGAATGGTAAACAATTTACCACTAGCCATGGCGTAGAACGAAGGACGAAGGACGCAGGACGAAGGACGCAGCACGCAGGACGCCTTCATTAAGCCACTTAACAAATAATGAGCAGCAAGAGCGGCGGCCAGCAGCAGCCAATTGAATATTTTAAAACTGTTCGCCGCGGGCCGTGTGGGCGTGGCAGTGGGTGGATGGGTGGGTGCGTGTGTAAAGTGGAGGAGAGCTGCTAGCTGGGCTGGGCAGCATTTACTTGAGCCGATTTAATGTCAGTAAAATTCAATATCGATAAATATCGAATGTTATCGATAAGCGGGTTGGTGTCGTAGCAGCCGATATCCAGTTGTTAAGTCAATATCAGCTGTTATCGATTATTATTACTTTATATGTTATCGATTGCAAGCAAATGTTATCGAATGTATATGGAATGATAATGCCAGCAATCTTAGCCCATAAAATATAATAATCGATTTATATTATCAGCAAAATTATATAATCGATATGCTATCGATAAATTGTTATCGTTTCATATATATCTATCTATAAACATCATAAAATACGCATACATAATTGCTCAAACGTGTGCTATTGTTATCGAATAATATCGATTATATAGACATTATCTTACTGTTATCGAAAACTATCTTATTGTTATCGATTATAGTTTGATTTTTGGCCAGTGGCTGCTAAATCTAATAGAGCAAGTCCGATAGATTGCTATTGCTTTGCACTATTTCAGTTATCGATTGTCAGCCAAAGTTATCGATAGCAATTAATTCTCTTAAATATCACTCAGCCAACAATCATTCGATTATTTAGCACCCTTTCGCTGCGCGCCAGCTTCAAAGAGCATACGAAATTCTAGTCGCCTCGCCCGCAAAATCCCCAACGATAAAAAATGCCTCGTGGCCAGCGGGCGACGTCTGAATTTGTGTGCCATTCGTGTTTGTCTTAGTTTTTTGTTTTGCCATTTAATATTTTTACAATTTTAATGATGTGCAAATAGAGACAGAGAACTGGAGAGAGGGAGAGAGACACAGAGAGACGGCGAGTGCGAGCGAGAGAGTTTAATCAAAATCAATGTAATTAAAATAAAGGCAAATAAAACATTAAAGGGGTTGAGACTGTCTGTGTACGAGTGTGTGTGCGTGTGTGTGTGTGTGCTCAAGTAGCTGGCAGCAAGCAAAATCAATCAGCGTTTAAATGTCAGAGAGAAAGAGAGTTAAGTCTCTCGCAGAAGTCGCTGACCAAATAACAGTTATCCTGCTATCCATATGCTTTTAACCACCCAGCTGCCTGCTGCCCCACACGCCTTATCGCGCCCTCATTTGGCAGCCAACGTGCGTTCGGCTCGTCTCTGTGGAATATGAAAATACATCAAAGTAGCCAAAGCGAAAGCCAAAGCCAAAGCCAACAATGACGACGACGACGACGAGGACGAGGATGTCGGCCTCATTCGCGTGCTCTGCCTCTGCCTCTGTCTCTGTCTCTGTCTCTGCATTCTCCAGTTCGTCCTTGTCCAGACTCCCTCTGCAGTGTCCTTCATTTTCATTTCGGGCCAAGTTGCAAAAAAAATATGCTTTTGCGGGCGCAAAGTGAAGCGTTTAAATTTTAATAAACCACTCATTTTAATTTTGATTGTCACGGGGCAACAGAGTGGTGCTGGGTGGCACTGGGTGGGCTCTGTGGGTGGCTTTGGAGCCTGGGGCTGGGTCAGCCAGTCAGTCAGTGGCTGCTCTGTCCGGCTGCCTTTGGCCATGCTTTGACTCTTGGCCTCACAGCATTTGCCTAACACTGAACCGGAACACTTATGAACTGGTTCCAAAAAGAACATTGAAATGAATTCCCTTACCGGGTATACTTTCAATATAGCAAAGGAACTGTTCCGATTGCAAACTTGTGCTATGAATTTACGCTCTCTGCATTTGCTTATAAATGAACCGGAACTGGAACTGGTTCCAAAAATAACATTGAATTTAGTTCTATTACTAGTTCACTGAATACAGTAAAGGCATTGTTATAGTTGCCATTTTGTGCTGTGAATTTATGAACTGGTTCCGAAAAGAACATTGAACTAAGTTCCATTAATAGCTCTCTTTGAATATAGCAAAGGCACTGTTACAATTGCTAATTCGTGCCATGAATTTACGTTCTCAGCATATGCTTATAAATGAACCAGAACCGGACCTGGTTCCCAAAAGAACAATGAACTTAGTTCCATTACTAGCTCACTTGGCATACGGAAAAGCATTGTTATAGTTGCCAATGTTTGCTGTGAATTTATGAACTGGTTCCCAAAAGAACAATGAACTTAGTTCCATTGCTAGCTCACTTTGCATACAGCAAAGACGCTTTTACAATTGCCAGCTTGTGGCTTGGTGGGCTCATAGGTTGCTCCGGATGCCACTGTTGCCAGACTCCAATAATAAAACACAGTGGCAACGCTGCCACTGCCACTGCCACAGCCACTGCCCCCCATTTTGCTGGCCAACTTTAGCCAATTGCAAATAAAAATGCATTTTCGAGGCTCAACGCGGCCACTAAAAGGCGCTTAAAACGATTTGTCTCCTGATCAATTATCGAATCGCTGTGAATTGGTTCAGCTGCAGCTGCAGCTGCTGCGGCGGCGGCGGCGGCGCTAAAAAGTAGGCAATGAAATAAAGTGTTGCCTAGTTTTTTGCGCGGCCAATTAAGCTGATGGAGAGGTGGGCGGTTGGGCGGTTGGGCGGTCGCGAGGCGCTCAATCAAAATGCAATTATAAATTGCAAATTAAATAGAATTGCAAAATAAATATTTAATATTAATAACAGCAAAAACAATTAAATAATCACGCAAAAAATGCAGCCAAGTGAATGGCAACGAAAATGCAACTGAAATGCCAATGCAACAACAACAACAACAACAACAACAGAAGCAGCAGCAGCAGCAGCTCAAATAAATTAATTAATAAAAAGCCAATTGGCCACTGGCCGCCCACCGAGGCTGGCCGCCTGGCATGGACCATTTTTGTCTTCATTTTTATTATTTAATTTTTGATTTTAAAAAATTTATGTAAATATTTAATTCACTTTGGTCCAGAGTCCGACTCCCGCCTACCGCTCCACTCCACTCCACTTCCTTCCGCCGTGCACCCAGCGAAAAGAAAAAAAATAATAATAATAAAAACGCACAGCAGCGGTCAACAGTTCAGGCAAATTGTGGAAAAAAAATGGTATGAAAATAAATAAAACTGACGCCGAATATCAGCAAAATTGTTTTCTTGCTTAATGTGCATTTTGTGACAAGCCGACAAATTTGTAACAATCAGGAGGCAGGGCAGCTACAACATAAATAGATATATATATGTGTATGTATATACACATCACTTAATGTGTGTTCAATTAATTAATATGATTGATTAGCTGTGCGACAACTGAAATAAAATAACGATAACAATAACGTTATCGACGCATGTGTCGCCTGGCTGGAACAAAAAAACACATGTCACTCAATGAGTGAGGGAGAGAGAGAGAGGAAAAGAGTGAGAGCAGCCAGCAATGCAATTAGTCGAGAGTTTTATTGTTGTTGTTGCATCGATTACCTAAAAATTAAGTCAACTGTAATTGATATATATTAATGGAAATTTGTGTTAATTAAATGCTGCCGCACGCATGCATATGCATACATACACACATATATGCCTCTGTGTGTGTGTGTGCAAGTCTCTCTTTCGTTAAGTTTTAAGCAGCAGCAGCAGCAGCAATAACCGTAACACTAGCAGCAACTTAGCTGCCCTCGCTCACTCTCTCTCGCTCTCCCTCTCTCTCTCTCGCTTAAGCTTTAAAGTACTTAATTCAATCAACATTATTTCTGTTGACCAGCGCCGCGACGTCGCCTCTCTTTGCATTTCGATCAATTTTATTAATAATTCAATCAGTCAAAAATTATTTGAAACGCCCCAAAGGAAAACAAAAAACTTTTCCGTTCTCTTTTCCATTTGCCTTATTTTTATTTTATTTCCTGCTCGTTTTAGCGGCTGCTGCGCCGACCGCGACGACGTCAACGACGACGACGCTTATATTATATGCTTTGCTTTGATTTCGCAGTCGACATATTGCTTAGGGAACGCGAGCGAGCGAGCGAGCAAGACAGCGACAGATGAAACGCCAAGGCGCTGCAGCAGAGGCGACGGGTCGAACGTCGAACGCTGAGTTATTTGCACAGCGCGCTCGTAAGAAAAGGAAGCAAAAAAAAAGAAAGGAAAACAAACCACAGCGAAAGCAAATCAAAACGACAAACAAAACAAAACGAAATGCGACGTAAGGAAGAAGTAAAATAAGGAAAACATGAAATAATTCCATTAGTACAATTTCTTTTGCAAGTACAAAGAGTAAATATGGCTGGCCGCGCGGCAGAGTGGGCGAGCAAGCAGCATATGCTGTGCGTAAGTTATTGAGAGGCTGAGCAGAGGAGCAGGAGCAAGTGAGCGAGAGCAAGTGTGGTGAGTATGTGTGGTGAGTGAGTAAGTGTGGTGAGTGCGTAGGAGAGTGAGTGAGCGAGTGAGTTGAGACTCCATAGGCCTACGTTGACCTACTGCTCACCCTTGCGCTTAAGCATATTTGCAATTAGACTTGAGCTAAGGCAAATAGTTGTTGGCACCCAAACAGAAATTAACCGTTTGAGCAGAGGCTGCACTCAACTCTGCTGCAGCAGCACAAAATTGTGCACAAGCTACCAAAAATGTATTTAACTTTCAATTAGACAATTGAAAACAACAACAAAACAGAAGAAAGAGAGAGGAAGAGGAAGAGGAAGAATAAGCACCAGCAGCAGCGGGCAGTGCTGCCATTTTATGAGCCAGTTCCGTGAACCTTATAACCTTATGGCTGCCTTGATTTGCCTTGCTTTGTGATTTTATTCATTAAATGAACTAGTTCCGTGAGTTAAATAGGCTAATTCAGCTCTTTCCTTATGATTTTATTAGTTAAATGAACTAGTTCCGTGAACTAAATGGGCTAATACCACCAGCTCACGACAGACTGATGGTTAATTAGCTGCCTTGTTTTGTCTTGCCTAATGATTTGATTGTTTAAATGAACCAGTTCTCTGAACTGTTTGCCTAGCTCAGCGCAAACTGATGTCAATTAGCTGCTTTGCTTTTATCAATTAAATAAAGTAGTTCAAATGAACAGCCCCTGAACTGGTTCGCACTTCAAATCTGGCTACGTGTGCAGAAGCTTTCAGCTCTCCCACCCACACACATACACACACACAAGCGCACTACAATCAAAAACAAATTCAATCAAATTTACAAACCACATTTAGCTAACGAGTGCCAACAGCAGCAACAACAACAACCGCAAAACAAACGAGCAACAGTCAGAGCAGCAGCAGCAGCAGCAGCAACGGCAACGGGGGCGGCCAATTAAAAAATATACGACGCGCGCACAAAAGTATGCAGCGAAGGCGGACGTCAACAGCGACGGCCGCTAATTAGCACCATTGGGAATTTGCGCTGGCAGAAAACTTGCGTAAGCGAAAGACAGCAACAGCAGAAGCAGCAACAGCAGCAGCAGAAGGAAGTTGCCAGCGAACTTGTGCAAACATCAAAGAGCAGCAACAGTCGTCGCAGCAGCAGCAGCAGCAGTCGCAGTCGACGTCAACGGCAAGCAAGAGGAATTATGTGCATAAATGCCGACTATGACACTGACAAGCACACACACGCACACACATACAGCCATACAGTTACATGCATGCATAACTCTCTTAAAACACATGTTCGAGAGGACGCGAGTGCAAGTGGAAGAAGAAGAGGGGAAGAGAGCAAGAAGATGACAGCGCGCCAGCAGCTAGCAGCAAGTCATAGCTACAAACATATAATTGTAAATACAGTTAATATGAACGTAGCGTCGCTGCTGCTGCGCTGTTGCTGCTGCTTCGCTGGGCCACTTTTAATTTACGAAATGGTGTTGATTTAACGGCAGTCGTCGTCCTGACAGCGCGCGCGCCTTCGCGTAGGCATGTGTTGCGAGCGAGAGTGAGAGCGCAGCATGAAACAAGTAAGAAAACTCTAGTCGAGACCGCTCGACTAGGGTATACCCTGAACCCTGCGAAGATCCGCTATTTCAAGCATTATTCATTTCTTTTATATACACATGCATATGTACGTTCATTACAAGCAAAACATACACACACACATACACAAGCGCAAGTCGGTGCGTCAGCTGTTCTTTGGCTGCTGTTTGCATGGCAATGTTATGGGAAATTAAATGTTTAATAACTTTTTTTCTAGACGAACGATTTTGATCAAACTTGTTGGGCGTAATCATGTCATCCATATGTATGTATGTGCCAAAGCACAAGTCTCTAGTATTTGATATACGGGAGTTACAAATTTGAGGCGAAGGGGGCGTGGCACCCAAAATTTAACAAAAACCGAAATTGCGTAAGGCTTACATAACACTAAATGCAAAATTTGAAGACTCTAGCTAGAAAGATGATTTAGATAGAATTTTATAACTTAATTTAGATTTTCGTTTTTAATCGATAACAATAAAACGATAACAGTTATCGAATTTCTGAAACAAACTCGATCTTTTCGTGCTATACAGGAACCTACATAAAAAATTTCAAGTCTCTAGCTCTTGTAGGTTCTGAGAACGACGCGTTCATACATACGGACAGACGGACAGACGGACAGACGGACATGGCTATATCAACTCGGCTTGTCATCCTGATCAAGAATATATATACTTTATGGGGTCTGCCACGCCTCCTTCTGCCTGTTACATACATTTCAACAAAAACATTATACCCTGATTTCCCATTTTCAATGGGTTCAGGGTATAAAAAAACGATGAAGGCAGAGCAGGAGAAGAGCGAGGGAGCGAGCGAGTGAGTGAGTGAGTGAGCGAGTGAGCGAGTGAGAGTGCCGCAAGTCCAGCGTGGGCAGCACAAAAGAAACTTGTAAAATTCTGGGCAATTGTGTGGCGGACCAAGCAAGAGACAACATTATTAATATAATCATTATTGTGATGATGATGATGATGATGATTGTCATTGGCTTTGGTTTTTACTGAGCTTTGCTGCTGCTCTTTCATTTTTTGGTAAACGATTTTTACTGATTAATAAAAGTTACACACACACACACAGAAAGAGAGAGAGAGAGAGAGAGAAACTGCGCCAGCGATAATCAAAAGGGTGTGCAATTTTAATTGAGCAATTTAATTACATATGTAAGCAAAAGCCAAACGACAACACTGCCAAACTGAGTAACAGACGCTGAAGGAAAGAACGAGAAGAAGAACGAGAGCGAGACCGAGAGTGAGCATAACTGTATGTGTGAGTGAGCGAGCAGAAGTGGTTTTTGCCGTTGGCTTACGAACAGTGCTGGCAGCTCTTGAGCGCGCCAGATCAACGCTTGAAAAAGAAAGCCAAAAAAGCCAGAGATGAATTTAAAAGGTGCAGAAAAAAGGCTGTTTGGATTTAAATTCAAATTTAAACGCCAAAAATAACTATTAAGATTTAAATGCAAGATTTTCAACAGCGAAAGCACCGTAAATCTCACAAAAAAAATCTATAATAAACTAAATAAACTTGTATTAATTTATTATAATTAGTTATTCGTAAGAATTTAGGCAGAGTTTAAATGGTGCAGCAAAATAGCCATTATAACTTCAAGGGCAGTTTTGTGGCAGGTAGATTGCCATGCTGAAATGCGCAAATACATATAAAATTGATCAACTTTTATTAATTAAAGATAAACCGACTATTGTTGCACTTTGAGTATGAAATTTAGCTACATATCATCAAAATTCCGCTACTCAAAATATCCAAAAATCACTCCAAAGCCCGCCAGATGGCAGATCACTATGCTTCTATGCTACTGTTTGCAAGGCGCTAAAACTGACGGCAAAATAGCTAAGCTGGCAGCACTGCTTAGAGACGCTCGCTCACATAATTAGCAAGCAGTGCAAGCTGTGTGTGTGTGTGTGTGCGAGCGAGTGTAGGTGCACACTTTTTGTTTGTGTTGCGCGAGCTTTCATTTTCGGTATTTAGGTTTAAGTTTGTAATTAGTTTGTCAGCGCCTGCGAGCAGAGGCAACAGTTACGCCTCTGCCCCTACCCCTACACCTGCCCCTATCCCTACCCTATCCTATCTATGTAAAATATGGCAAAATCTTTTGAAAGCTTCTTCCGCGAACTTGGCTATTGAAGCATAATGTGCAGCATTATTGTGTAAAGCTCTTGATTAACTCAGAAATGAGCCAAAAAGCTATTTGTCGCCCGCCTGCAGTTGGCGTAGGCAGCGTGTACACTGGGAAATCGGGTAAATAAGCGAATGCGAGTTGAGTAATTATGATTTACTAATTAGCAAACACACAATACACACACACACACACACACACACACACACACACACACACACACACACACACACACACACACACACACACACACAACACACACGCACAGCTGACAAACTTTGGCAGCAGCACGAAAACTGGACGCGAAAATCAAAACGCGTCTGCCAATTGCAATTGCCCAGCCGCAGAGGGCTGTAGGGGGTGTAGAGGGAGGGCGGTAGGTGTACACAGTGCCTGAGCGACTAGCGCGTAAGTCTATTAATTAGCTATAACTGGCAATGGCAATGCAGCTCCAGCTCCAGCTGCAGCAACTGCAACTGCAACGATTGCTATAGCGTTGCCACCCCCCCCCATCCACCCCTTCCTCACCCACCCTTTTAGTGGCGCCCCTGAGCAACCGTTAGATTTGTAACGAGGATTTGCGCATCAAATTCGCTAATTGTTTTTGCCTTTTGGGCTGTGCCCGAGTGTGTGTGAGCTAGAGAAGCAAGCCAACACATACACACACACACACACACACACCCTCCACACACAGCCTCACCCCCTTCCGCACACCCATTGCATTTGCTGCTGCCGTTTGGCTGTTGTTTTTGGGGCAGCGCACAAACAATTAGCGTAATTTCAATTTCGTTCAAAATTTTATAAGCAGCCGCCGCTGTCTGTATGTGACGCAGCCCTTACCTACCTCCCTCCCTCCCTCCCTTCCACCCATCCTTCCGTCCGCCCTTCCTCTCTTCCCTCTTTTGTTTCTGCTGGTTTTTGGGGACATTTAAGCCGCTGGCAACAATTTTGTGCGCACTTTTGACAGCCCAAAGCCCCAAAAACCCAACACGCACACCCACACACCCACACACTCACACACACTCGCCCACAAAACTGCAGTTATATCTGCCCATTGAGCCTCGCCTCTCGCTCCTCTCGACACTGATTACGCGTCGCGTTCATCAATCAACTTAAAATGCGAATTAATAAACAAAGCAAAAGCGAACAAAAAAAAAACAGTCAACAGTCAAATTCTATAGTTCTGATAGGCAGCCAAAATACCCTGTAATTTTTATTCATATATGAAGTATTTACTCTGATGTTACCTGATATCTATCTGATATCTACTCTGTAATTCTTGGTGCTCTATAGCCCATACGCTACATGGCTCTTTCTCTCTCTATGTACATATCTCTGTCTCACTGTCCTTTCTCTGTCTCGCCCTCTCTGCCTGTGCATGTCCTGCTCTGTATTTCTCTGAAGCTTTCTATATCGCCTTTCTACATTCACTCTACACATTTCTCACTCTCTCTCTCTCTCTCTCACTCTCTCTCTCTCTTTCTCTCTCTCTCTCTCTCTCTGTATCTTTTTGTTTGTATGTATCTCTATCTCTGTGGCTGTCTCCTCTCTGTTTGTACTTCGCTATCTTTCTTTATCTGAAATATCTCTCTTTTTCTCACTCGCGCTCTGTGTATACCTCTCTCTCTCTCTCTTTATCTGTCTGTATCTCTATCGTTCTCTCTCTTTCGCGCTCTCTTTCTGTTTCTATTCTCTCTCTCTCTCTCTCTCTCTCTGTCTTTCTGCATCTCTTTTAATCTCTCTCTCTCTCTCTCTCTCTGTCTGTCTGCATCTCTTTTAATCTCTCTCTCTCTGTCTCTCTCTGTCTCTCTCTGTCTCTCTCTCTGTCTCTCTCTCTGTCTCTCTCTGTCTCTCTCTGTCTCTCTGTCTCTCTGTCTCTCTCTCTATCTCTCTCTGTATATTGCATTCTCTGTAACTTTCTCCATATCTTCCGCTCTCTGCCTTTTTCTCCCTCTCCCCCTCCCCCTCTCTCTCTTCAACATGTCTCATACTTCTTGAGATATTTGTAATACCCTTTACCAGCTCAGCCAAAAGTTACCAGCTAACTGTTAAATAGAGGCCTCAGATCAGCGAAACAACCAAAAAATCTTCTACTTCCCTCCCCAGCCCCTTCCTTGCCGCTGCACCCTTAACTCTAGCAGCGAAAGTGTAACAGAAATGTTCATTTTGCCAATTGGCCAGGTGGGGAAGGGGCGGGCGAGGGGGCGTGTTGCTGCGGAATTGTTTTTAGTTTTTGGGCGCAATTTCTCTTCTTTTTTTTTTTGCTTTGCTTTGCCCGTCGTGTGTGTGTGTGTGTGTGTGTGTGTGTGTTGGTTGTGCACAAAAAGAATTTTTAACTAACACAAAATGGCTCGTTGATTTGAGTAAAATGGCTAGAGTGAAAGCGAGCTAGAGAGAGAGAGAGAGAGAGAGAGAGAGAGAGAGAGAAGGCGAGAGAGGTGTGCAGCTTACGGCTGTCTGCCATTAGCTAGGCAACCCCCGCACCCACCCCACCTATGGCGCCCATATGCTTGCCTAAAAGTTCAATTGCAATCTTGTTAGCTGCACACCTGGCTGCCTCTGTGTGTGTGTGTGAATGCCTGTTGCCTGGTTTATTAATGTTGACCGTCAATTATGTTTTAATTGTCATAAAAGGTTTCCTCTCTGCACACAGAGACAGAGCCAGAGGGAAAGAGAGAGAAAGGGAGAGTGAGAGGGAGGAAGAGAGAGCAAACACATGCAAATGCCACTGCAAATGGCAATGGACAGGTGGCAACACGTGCGTATGAGCTGCTTGCACCTACCCTCCCTCTCTCTCTCTCTCTCTCTCTCTCTCTGTCTCTCTGTGTCCCACGCCCCCGGCAACTGTGTACAAACAATAAAATTCAACTGGGATAAGCTGCTGCAAAAAGCGACAACAGAAGCGTAAACTGAACAAGACCAGAGGCTGCCAAGGGTGGGGGGTGGTAGACTGAGGGGGGTTTGTATAAATGGATTTGGCCGAGAGAGAGAGAGAGAAAGAGAGAGAGGGCGACAAGGTGAGCGAGCGAGCGAGCGAACGGTCTGCTTGTCAACATGACCAAAAGGCTCAGCAGCAGTTTTACAGTCAATGTGCACACACACACACACACACACACACACTCACACACACATGTGTGTGTGTGTGCGTAAGACAAAAGCCAACAGTTGACAGCTCTCTGCGTGTGTGCGTTGGTTGCAGTCGCTCGATTGGCTGGCAGGCAATTTGCCAACTTACTGCAAAGATCAGCAAAAATGTTTTTAAACCCTCCACACAACACTCAAACCTCCCCCCTCCCCCTGCCTACCGCGCCCCTGCCCCACCCCACCCCTTGCAGCGTGTAACGAGAGTAAAGCTAATTGCGCAGAGCTTTTAACCGTCGCGTTAATTGAATTGAATTGCAGCAGGTGATTGCAGCTGATGGCAATGGCTGTTGTTGTCTAACTTTTGTCCCACTGTCGCACAGTGGAGCAGGCACATTCAAAATAATAAAGTGCAAGAGCTGAGCAGGACAACATGGATAATTATTGATAACAATTATATTATAGTAATCGATAAGTTAAGTTATCGATAAATGTATATCGATAAGTTTATATTGCTGAACAGAAAGAGCACAGAAAGCATATAACTGCATTAAAGTTAAAGTCTAAAAGTAAATATCGAAAGTAGATGCGATCGATAATTATCGATAACACTGTACATATATAACGATTGCTTATATAAATATTACTTCAGACAAAGAAGTCAGAAGGAAAACAACTGCAACGAAATTCCATTCAAAGTAAATACTATCGAAAGTTATCGATAACATATCCAAAATGATACAGAACCTATCGATTACTTAAGAGCTGTATATCATCTAAATATAAATAATTTCGATAACTAAAAATGAGCATGTAATGTTATCGAACGTTCCCGAACAACTATCGATAACTTATCGACTAGCCCAAGTAACTGCCCCATGAACTATAGAGTTTAATTAATATTAGAGCATAAATCGTGGAATGAGCAGGAAGCCGGATGCAGCGCGAAGGCTGAAAGATGAAGAATGATGGACAGGATGCGCACGCATCAGGATAATAATAGGTGCACACAGCGAGAGGACAGCACAGGTCAGGGCAGAGCAGGTCGACGCGCTTGGGGGATTAATTGTAGCATTTAACAAATGTGACAGATTGACGATGAGGACAACAACAACAGCAACAGCAGCAGGAGCGGGAGCAGGAGCAGGACATGAGCAGCCGTTGTCCTGACAGACATATTTACGCCCATTTTTTGCTGCTTCTGTTGCTGGCAATTTATGAAATTCATTTTTTGCCTACGTTGTGATTATTTATTCAAAATGTAAAAACAATCCGAGGCAACTGCAGCAGCAGCAGCAGCAGGAGCTGAGCTGCCCTGTGGCTGGGCGTGGGCGTGGGCGTGGTCGTGAGCGCAGAGTTATTTATGAAATAAACGAATAACACAATTTATGCATGACGAACATTTATAATTACATTTCGAAATAATTTAATTAAAATTGTTAACGCTTGATTGAAGCTTAATCGCAACGGACAGCTGATTGCAGCAACAGCAACAACTTAATTAAATTAGCCTATCAATGCGACAACAACAACAACAGCAACAACTTTGCCCAGTCCGACTCGTATCTAGGAAAATGCATCTACCGCCTTTTGCCCTGCTGCCACGCCCCCCGCACTGCCCAAATGTCAAACAATTTTTTGACAAATTTGTCGCACGACAAATAAAAGAAAAGCGAAGGCAAACGTTTGAAGTGGACGTGGACGTGGGGGCTGGTGGGGCGGTGGGCGGTGGGCAGTGGAGCTGCCACATGTGGCAAGCGCGAGGGCATTCGACAAACAAAACTGATCAGCGGTAATTAAAAGCCAACCAAATGTCCAAATACCAAAGCCACACAAATGAAAGCCAAATACAAATACACAGAGAAAGAGAGAGAGTAAGAGAGAGAGAGAGAGAGAGAGAGAGAGAGAGAGAGAGAGAGTATGAGAGAGACCCACACACACACACACACACAGCTCGCCACAACATAAAAAACGTGCAAAAGAAAATGTTGAGCGTAGCTGCTACAAGACGTCGCCGTAATCTCAGCGAAGTGAGCTAAGCCAACTAACAAATACCCTGTAAAAAAGAGAGATAATAGAAAGGTAACAAATAAAAGCAGCCAAACTAATGAATACCCAGCAAAGAGTAGACTTCATAGCAGCAGAGTTGCCACCTTCAACTGAAAGCAAATCAATATTTGCTCAAGAAAGACCTGAATCTATGTTGTCTACTTCGTTAACTATAGATGGTAGCAGCGTCAGCCATCCTGAATCATCTATAAAATACTTTAATACATATATAAAGGTTAAGGACATGTGATAAGCTTTCTAGAAGTAGAAGCAACTGTTAATCTGTGCTCTCTACTATATAGTTGTAGTTAGAAGGCCGCATCTGAATAGGCCAAGTTAACTCCTAACTTAGATAAGAAATTCGTTAGGAAATTGCTCAAGCAACAATGAATTCGAGTTCTATTAGATCTACATGTATAATAATATCATATATTTTAGATTATTAATATCAATATATTTTTTTATATATATTATGATTATCATTATTTATATTTTTATATATTTTTTTAAAATGATCATTATCATTATTATTATTATTATTATCATTTTTATTATCATTATAATCATCATTATTATCATTATCATTACCATTATTATCATCATCATTATTATTGTTATTATTCATATTATGATTATGATTATGATTATGATTATGATTATGATTATCAGTATGATTATCATTATGATTATCATTATGATTATCATTATGATTATCATTATGATTATCATTATGATTATCATTATGATTATCATTATGATTATGATTATGATTATCAGTATGATTATCATTATGATTATCATTATGATTATGATTATGATTATCAGTATGATTATCATTATGATTATCATTATGATTATCATTATGATTATCATTATGATTATCATTATGATTATCATTATGATTATCATTATCATTATCATTATCATTATCATTATCATTATCATTATCATAATCATAATCATAATCATAATCATAATCATAATCATAATCATAATCATAATCATTATCATTATCATTATCATTATCATTATCATTATCATTATCATTATCATTATCATTATCATTATCATTATCATTATCATTATCATTATCATTATCATTATCATTATCATTATCATTATCATTATCATTATCATTATCATTATCATTATCATTATCATTATCATTATCATTATCATTATCATTATCATTATCATTATCATTATCATTATCATTATCATTATCATTATCATTATCATTATCATTATCATTATCATTATCATTATCATTATCATTATCATTATCATTATCATTATCATTATCATTATCATTATCATTATCATTATCATTATCATTATCATTATCATTATCATTATCATTATCATTATCATTATCATTATCATTATCATTATCATTATCATTATCATTATCATTATTATTATTATTATTATCATTATTATTACTATCAACATTATACCTAACTAATATCGAGAGGACTATGCCCAGCCTAAGGACTCTATTGCTCTACTCTAGAGTATCTCTAAATAGTAAGCTAATAGCCAACGCATACAGCTAGATAAAGCAAGCAAGTAGCCAAACACCCCCCCCCACACACACACACACAGACACACACACATTAGCCGTATCGTATGCAAATATGTGTTGGTTATGCCCACAAATCAATTAAGTCGATTGAGGCGCCATAGACATGACCAGGCCAAAAGTGGGCGGCACGGTACGCTTGCGTGGGCGTGGCCATGGATTGACGCAAAGCCAAAAGGCAAACGAACGATTTTGAACAGCTCCAAAAATGGGCAAATGCGAATGAAGCCAAAGCCAAAGCCAACGCTCAAAGCCAACGCTCAAAGCCAAGCAAATCAAATCAAAGCTGAGCGAAGCGAAGCGTAGCAAAAGGTGCGCGGTTTACAACATTTACAACATTTTCACAATTTTCTTTGCTTTTCTTTGCTTTTCTTTGTGATCTGCCAAGGCAAAAAAGACAAATGGCAAGAAATTGTACTATCAAAACAATTGTAGAAGAGCTTAGAAGTTGGGATGAGATCGAATTTATATGGAAATATTTTGATTTGACTTGGAAAATTTAAGAATTTTTATATATATTTATAATATATTGATATATAATACAAGAAAATTAGTTAAAAGTTTAAAAATGACAAAGATTTTTTAGTCTTTCAACTATTTTTAGCTATACAAAATGAACTTCTTTGGCTTTATATGAATTTTCAGTCAGGCGCTGAAAAGTAGGCAACACTTTTTGGTGGAAGCTCAGAGGATTGAACTGCATTGAACTGCTTGAATGTGAGCATAAGGCATAATGAATGAACAGTTTAACTGGGAGTACAGTGAAGCCTACTATCAAGCAACTCAAGCTGGAATAAACAATTGTTGAGTTGAAGACTCACTCCAAGACTGCAGCGAATGGTCAGACGGCAACAGCATGAAGGTAGGTAAGCTGTATATGGATATGAATATATATAAGTTCACACTGGAGTCGCCTGTCAGACATGACATGAGTAAGCTCAATCCGAGGTACGGCAGTTCACGTTCCGATGTGGCAAACATAACATCGAATATACACCAAATTATTAAACATTAAACAAATATCAGCGAGTATCGAGTCTGTAGTCATGGGTATATAACTCAGCTCTCAGAGCTTAACTTAGATATATAATGAATGAACATTTAGATCATAATGGACATATAGATCATAATGAACATATAGATCATAATTTATACTATATATGTATATGTACAATAAGATACTATATATAGAGACACACTGAAGACAAAACCTGATCAACAAATCCTAACTTGAAGGCACTCCCCATCATATGCCTGCTGCTGTGCGATTCATGCTGCGTGAAGAAAAGACTCCCGCAATAAGGGATGCCCTACAACTACAATTTGTCTAAATATCGTAAATAGTTGCATTATTTTTATATATATTGCTCATAATTGAAATATAATTTATATAATAATAAGCCTGTTTGTAGTTAGAGAACAGAAATGAGCACATGAAGCGATTGCCTTTGGCCAACGCTCAAAAGTAGGCAACACTTTTTGGACGACAACGCGTTGAAGTCTTGGCAAATGTATTTATGTTTGAATATATATATATAAAAATACATAAAAATATATATAAAATATATTAAAATATATATAAAAATATATATAAAAATATATATAAAATATATATAATAAGTAGTAATATATAATTGATATAAACAAGTTCAAGTCTACATCATCCGCATCTGTTTACGTTTGCATCTCGAGTTGATTTAACAATTTAACACTTGCCACAAAGTGGACAAAACATTTTGTGCGCTATGAATTTGTAAAATATGCTGCAACAGCAGCAGCAGCAACAACCAATTAAACAGGCCTAGCCAACAACAGCAACAACAACAACAACAACAACAACAACAAGAGCAACTCAACAAACAGCCGAAGTGGAGAGCCAAAGCCGAGCACAGCAGCCGAAGGACTCACACAGCTGACAACGTTAGCCTACAGCTCTATCTCTGTCTGTGTCTGTGGCTCGTGTTGGCTATAAAACACGCCACGCAGCACGAGCCAGCCATCAGTTCGCATTTGTGCTGCACACGTGACGGATCGCAGCAGCAACAGCAGCAACATTTTTTTGTTTTGTCCCCCCAGCAACGGAAACTCACTCGCGTTTGTTTTTTTTTTTTCATGTTTACAAATTGGTTAACTGGCAACAGCAGCAGCAGCAGCAGCAGCAGCGGTGGCAGCAACAATGCCAATGCCAATGGCAGCACCAACGGCAGCCGCCTGTCCGCCGCTGCCGGCAGCAACATGTCCGTGGTTGGCGTTGGCGGCGTCATGTCCACTCCGCCGGATGTTATTCTAGAAGTGGGCCCGGCGCCCAGCAGCGTGCGCTTCGTGGCGCACGCTCTCGTCCTGGGCATGCACAGCGGCTACCTGCGATCGGCCATACGCATGGACGAGGCAACGGCTACGGCAGCAGCAGCAGCAGCTGCTGCCGCCGCAGCCACAACCAACAGCAATGCGCCAGCAACTGTTGCTGCCGCAACAGCAGCCGCAGCAGCAGCAGCAGCAGCTGTTGCTGCAGCCGCTGCCGGCGGCGAGCTCCTCCTCTACCTGAGCAACGTAACCGCCGAGCAGTTCGCACCGCTACTCACCTACATGTACACGGGCTACTTGGATCTGAACGTGGACAACATCTTCGCCGTGCTGCTCGCCACGCACGTGCTGCACATGCCGCGCGCCCTGGAGATCTGTCGGTAGGCATAGGGGCCACACGGCACACAGAACGCGCTTTCACTTTCTTTTCCCTTTGCTTATTATTATTATTATTATTATTATTTTGCTTTCATTTGCTCAGCTCGTTTCTGGCACGCGCCCAGACGGAGGGCTACCTGAGTGGGAGTCCGGCCAATCCGCATCAGCTGCAGCTGCAGCTGGCGGCTGGCAGCTCCAAGATCATCCGACCCATTCCCAGCAAGGCGACGCTGCCCAACTTTGGGTTTCTGCCAGCGCCAGCATTGCCGCCGCCGCCACCGCCACCAGCACCACCAACCAGCTATCTGCAGCAGCCAGTGGAGCCAGAGCCGGAGCCGGAGCTGGAGCCGGAACCGATGCAGCTGCAGCTGGCAGAGCCGCTGACTGTGCAGCAGGAGGAAGAGGATGAGGATGTGGAGGTGTTCATTGACAGCAACACGGCCACCGACAACGAGCTGGACACGGAGGACTGCAATGTGTCCGTGGTGAGCAGCCTCGCCAGCAGCAGCGCCGCCAGCAGCCTCAACATCGAGCGCCTCGATGCCAGATCAAAGCAGACGACGCCAACGCCAACGCCAACGCTAACACCGCCACCGCCGCCGCCACCAGCAGCAGCAGCAGCAGCAGAAGCAACAATTGCTGGCGCACACAAGCAGCGACGCGGCGGCAGCAGCAACACACGCAAAAGCCAAAGCAAACGCAACAACAACAACAGCAGCAGCAATCGATTGCCGTCAGCTGCCGGCGTGCAGCTGGAGACGGCAACGCAGGCCTCAAAGTTCATCATCGACGTGGCCAGCTGCGATGGGCCGGTGCGCTTTCGGCGCATACTAAATACGGCGTATGGCCACAAGCCGGACAGCAGCTTCGAGGCTGGCGAGCAGCAGCGCACACAGCAGAGCGTCAGCTACTCCTTTCATCAGCAAATGGCGCGTGCCATCAGCAGCCAGCAGCGCCAGCAGCAGCAGGAGGAGAACGAGAACAGCAGCGAGGCAACAACAACTGCAACATCAACATCAGCAACATCAGCAGCAGCAGCAGCAGCAACAGCAACATCAGCAACATCAGCAACTGCTACCAATCAGCGCAAGCAAACGCATGCGGAGCTCTTCGTCTGCGTCTACTGCAAGCACACGTTCAAGTCGCAATATTGCTATCAGAAGCACGCCAAGCGTCACTTGAATCCGCTCAGCCTGGACAAGAAGTTGGCGGAGGTGCCGGACAGCGGCAACAGCAATGAATTGCTTTGCCTAACAACAGCAACAGCTGCAACAGCAACTGCAACAGCAACAGCAGCAGCGGCGGCAGCAGCAGCAGCAGCAACACCTACAGCCACAGCCACGGCAGCAACTGTTGCCGATGGCCATTTGGCTGCAGCTGCATTGCTGCGGCGCGAGGTGCGACCCTTGGATATGAACGTGCAATATTATCCGTGCAAGACGTGCGGCAGCAAGTTTCCAAGCTACTACTTTGTGCATAAGCATCGCAAGCTGTGCCACGCCGACGAGCTGGACAACAACAACACCAACAACGGCAGCAGCAACACCAACAACACCAACAACAACAACAGCAGCAGCAGCAACAGCAGCAACAGCAACGGCAGCGGCAACACCAAGCGTGAAGCGGCAACAGTTGCCGGCGCCTTGGAGGCGGGAAACTAATCTAAACTAAACGCATATCGATAACTTATCGAATTTAGCACGCACACGCACACACACTCGCACACACGCGCACACGCACTTGCACATAAGAATTTTTTTTTGTGAATCGCTCTAAAGTTCGAATAAATAAAAGTTAAATATAAACAAACAACAAAAAATGGTGAATAAATTGCAATGCTATCGATAAATGATTCGATAACATAGCGATAAATAGTTGAAAATAGCAATATCAAGCGCTGAGTGTTGTCGACACTTCCAACATAGTAATCGAAACAATTGGCATTGTTATCGATAACATATTGTTGATCGATAAATGTGCAAGTTATACATATTAAATATACATATATGCAGCAAATGCGTTAATATAATCGCATAGTTATCGAAAACAAATACTAAAGAATTATTGCAGTTATCGTTATCGATATCAAAATATATAGTTATCAATAGTCACTGTTATCGCGCTAAATATTTGTGATTTCATAAGAGCGCAACTTAGCGAATTGTTATCAACATAAAAAGAAGTTTATATGTGTATATAGCATAATAATCGTTATCGATAACACTTATCGATTGTTGTGAGCTTGGCTGGACAGTTCGGCTGGCGGCTGAACCGCCCGCCCTCCCTCCCTTCCTCCCTTCCTGACTGCTGCCACCAGCCACCCCACGGCCATGGCGCAAGCAAAGCTTCTGCTTGCCTCATGCTTCTTGCTGCTTGCTGCTTGCTGGTTCTCGCTCTTTGGTGGCAAAGATGGCGGCGGTTAACGCAAACAAACGTTGCGGCAATTTAATAATTAAATTAAATCACTTGCATAATAAAAAAGACGTTTACAAAAATTTTAATTTAATTGCGTTTAATTAACTCGCCAGGGAGATGACAGACAACAAACGTCGATGTGAGCACAGAGGGTAGACGACGGAAGAGAGAACAAGAGAGGGAGACAGAGGGGAGAGAGGGGAGAGGGGGGGAAACTGGAGAAGAGGTAAAGCGGTCGAGCTGTAGCTGCAAACAAACCGCAGTGCGTTGAGCTGAATGACAGACGGACAAATAGAGAGAGAGAGAGGGAGAGAGAGAGAGAGAGGGAGAAAAAGTGGGAGAAGCCCAACCACTCAGCCACCCCCAGCCACTTGGACTGAGGCACCAATCAAGCATCCACAGACTGAGCTGAGCTCAGCTCAACTACAGTTGGACTTGAGGCGTATGCAGATGCATCAACTATTCATCGGGGACAGTCGAAAGAAGTCAAACAGAAGCGGACAGAGCAAGACGGGCGAGGGCCAGAGGAGGCCAGAAGGGCGGAAGGGCAGCTGGGGTAAATAGTTGATATTCCGAAAGGGAAAAAAGTATGATAATTGGGAAAGCGCGAACATACATTTTTGATGAGCCACAAAGGACGAATGCAAGTCCAGCCGCGAATGCAGTTCAATTGTAGCTGCAGCGGCTTAAGCTTAAAGCTGAAGCAAGCTTGAAAGCTAACGCTATGGGTTAGCTTGTGAAACTTCAGTGAGATATATAAAAATCTTTGTCCTTTAAGCTTACATTTTAAAGGTCTCAGCTATAAGCTTTTAGATATAAGCTTTCAGTCATAAGCTTGAATAGTGCAGAGAACAGCTAAAAACGCTAAATGTATAGATAACTTGACTAAATTCAAGCTGAAAGTTCCCAAGGCTGAAGTAGTCAGGAGAAAAGCTTCTCTTAGAATACCTAAAGCTTGACTAAGTGTCTAAAGCTTTAAGTGCGAAGCTTCAAGGCTTTGAATGTGCCTGGTGATACCTTAGCTCTACAAGCTGTGAGCTGAGCTTTCAAAAGCAGAGCGAAATAGCTTTCAATATAGCCCAAGAGAGCTTTTAGTGGAACCATGGGACAACTCAAGCTTCTGGAGTTGAGGTCAGATCAAAACCCTAAAGAGTTTGACTTTCATATGGACTTTTTCCAGAACCAACAGAGCTTTAAAGCTATGCGTAAAGCTCTGTCCCAGAAGAGTTAAAAGAAACGTGGAGGACTTACCTTTGGCATCCAATGCCAGCACCTCGGAGGTGTTCAGCAAATTGCCCGCTCGATCTGTGACCATGGACGTCGAGGACGTTGTCGTTGGCCTCGTTCCGGTGCCCGTTGCCGTCGTCAGCGGCGACGTTGCTGTCGATATCAGCGATGCGGCGCTAATGAACATCACCGACGAGGAGGACGACGACGAGGATGAGGATGAGGACGAGGAGGCTGGCGCTAAGGCGGCGCCTTTGCCAATGGACGAGATTTGGCTGGACGCATCGCTGGCGTTCAGTTTGATGTTGCTGCTGCTGCTGCTGTTGTTGCTGCTGTTGTTGTTGTTGTTGCTGCTGCTGCTGTTGTTGTTGTTGTTGTTGTTGACGCTCGAATCGCCTGGCGCCAGCTCGAAGCGTTTCTTCTTGGCATCGCTGTAAGAGGCAGGGAAAGGGAATTGGTTAATAATGGATCAGGAAATGAAATAAGCTGTCGATAGTCCAGTTATCGATATACGTTTTCGATTTATAAGCTACTATCAACCTTTCGATAGTTTTACAGACAACACTGTTGTGCTCTCTTATCGATAACTATTACATATCTATTATATTTCCGTAGATAACTGAGATAAGCTGTCGATAGCCCAGTTATCGATTTATTTGCTTTAACTCCGTGCGATTTATAAGCTATTATCAGTTTATCGATAGATTTCTGGTCAGCTTATCGATAACTAATATATTTCTTTACTATCTTTACCTATTTATTCATCTCTACTATATCTTTCTATGCCTTTATCGATAACTCTGGACTATTCGATAGATAAACTCACCTAACATCCGCATGCAGCTCATTGCCGGCACCAAGGCCTTCCACCTGCGCCGCCTTCAGCTTCTGGCCCAAATAGTTGCCCGCCGTCGTGGCCGTGCTGAGCGTTGCCACGCCACTCGCCGGCTCGGCCGCCGCATTGGGCACGGCAAAGCCCGCCGCTGCGGCCGGCGTCGACGACGCCTTCACGATTTTATCGCCCGTTGCATTTGTCGACGCTGCAGCGCCGGCTGCTGTGGCAGCAGCTCCTCCGCCGGCAGCTGCATCATCCAGGCCCGATGAGGACGCGCCCGCCTTGACGTTGGCCATGACAACGCTCTGATAGCCAGGCTTAAAGCCATTGATGGCCACGCTAACCGCCGGCGCTGCCGCAGCCGATGCGCCGCCAGTTGCTGCAAGAGAGAAAACGAGAGAGAGAGAGAATTAGACAAATCTGCTTCAGCTGAACTTGGGCTAGATTCTCCACTTACCACTGTAGCCATCGGCAGCCGTTGCCTTGGACTTGGCGGCCAGCTGCTCCTCCGTCTCGGCCGCCTGCTCCGCTGCCTTGGCCTTGCCCTCGCCCGGCTGGGCCTTGGCTGCCTTGGACGTGGGCGCTGCAGTGGAGTTGGCCGCCGCAGCTGCCTCAGCGGCATCATTTGTTGTGGCTGCCGCTGCTGCCGCTGTTGCTGCTCCTGCTGGCGCTTCCTCCTCAGCGGTTTTGGCTTTGGCATCGCTGCTGCTGCTGCCCGTTGAGATCTCCGTTTTAGCTGCCGCCGCCGCTGCTGCTGCTGCTGCAGCTGTTGCATTCTTGTTCGCCTTGCCCGCATCAGCTTTATCCGCAGCTGCTGCCGATGTGGATGATGATGATGATGACGTCGTTGCCGCCGCTGCTGCTGCTGCTGCTGCTGCTGCGGCTGCGATGCTGGCGCTTTTGGCCACCTTTTCGCTGCCGGAAGCCGCTTCGGCCGCTTTGCTGACAGCGCTCGCCTTCTCGGCGGCACACTCGGCCGCCTTGGCGGCATCGGCAGCTGCCTTCTCAGCGACACGCTCGCGCTCGGCGGCCCGTTCCGCCCGTTCGCGTTCGGCAACGGCGCTCGACCGATTGCCGGACTTTTGCTGCTGTTCGCGCTGCAGACGCGTCGTGACGCCCGTCGTCAGGGAGTCGATGATGCACTGCGGCAGCTGGGCCTGAGCCTTGGCCGGGTTCCGGCTGCTGCGCGTACGTTGGCGGGATTTGCGTAGCAGCTGCTTGTAGTTCTCCGTCTTTTTGCTGAGGTAGTAATAGCGTACGCAATCCTGGGGCGACTTCCGGTCCAGGCTGGCGGCGATCGCACCAAAGTTCTTCGGATGCTGCAGATACTTCTCCTTGAACGTCTCCTTCTCGCCGGCCGTCCACAGATTCAAAGCCTTGCGCTCCTCGTGCACGACAATCATGTTCTCGATCCGTCCGTTCTCGTTGTGGTACGCGCAGCGGCGCTGTCGGGCGTCGTGCATCAGGGGCGGTATGACGGCGTAGGAGCGCATCTTCTTGTCCTCCTGCGCCTGCTCCTGCAGCCCGTCCATGATCTCCTCGAGGTCCGCCTCGGACTTGATGCGCGAGCCGACACGATTGAAGCGCTCCTTGTCCTCGCGCTGCTTGCGCAGCTCCGTGAAGACCTTCTCGAAGAACTCGCGGTTCTTGGCCTCGCGCGCCTTCCGCTTCGCGCTGCCCTCGGCCCGCTCGCAGCGTCGCTGCCAGTCGGCCTGATCCTTGGTGTACTTCTCGACCAGGCCCTGATTGTGCTCCCACCGATCGGCCTTCAGCTTGCGTATGTGCACGAGCAGCGGCGCCCGCACCAGCGTCTGGTGACGCTTGATCAGCTGCGACAGCGCCTCCACATCGAGCGGCTGATTGTAGAGCGGCAGCCAGGGACGCTGCATCGGATACGCACCGCCCGCCTCGCTCACCGCGGAATGTTGTGCGGCGGCCGTCTTGCGGTTCGCCTCGTAAACGCTCTGGGCCACCATTTGGGCGCGCCAGCCCAGCTCCACATAGCGCTCATTGCCGCTCTCAGCGGCCGCCTGCTCGGCGGCTGCCTTCTGCTGCTTCGCCGTTGCCGCTGTGGCCGCCGCCTCGTCCAGCAGCGTCTGCTCCTTCTTGCGCAGCGTTTCCATGGCCGACTCGGCGCACTTGATCTCACTGTCCACGCGCTGGATTTGCATCAGCAGATCCTCCGTGGCGGTGTTGCTGCTGTTGTTAGCGTTGTTGTTGTTGTTGTTGTTGCTGCTGCTGCTGCTGCTGTTGTTGCTGCTGCTGCGTGCACGCTCCTCTGCATTGTCGCTGGGCAGCGTTGGTGAAATGGCCTCAACCTAACAGAGAGAGGGAGACGGAGATAGTATTAGCATGGGAAACAGTTAAGGAAATTGAGCAAATCCTCACCTGTGGATGGTAAGCTTCAGTGCTGCTTGCGGCTGCCGCTGCTGCTGCCGCCGCTGCTGCTGCTGCTACTGCTGCTTGGGCACTGCTGCTGCTGCTGCTGCTGCTGTTGCTGCTCGTGGAGAAGCTGATCAGCTGGGGATTGGCTGCTGACACCGAGGGCGGCGGCACCATGCCACGTGCCGCATGCACCTGCGACGCCAGCTGCTGCTGCTGCTGCTGTTGCTGCTGTTGTTGAGGCAACGTTTCTACCTTGAGCTGCTGCATGGCCAGCGGCGTCAGCACCGACCCAGCGGACATGTGCAGCACGCGCCGCGACTGCTCCGCCTCATGGTTGCTCTGCCTGCTGTTGTGTTGCTGAGCGGGGGACGAGCGTTGCTGCTGCTGTTGCTGCTGCTGCTGTTGCTGTTGTTGCTGCTGTTGTTGCTGGTGTGGCAGGTGATTCATGTTGCTGACATTGGCATCGCTCAGGCGCTGCTTCTTGTAGGGCTGACCCACGCTGCCCGGCGGCTCAGACAGCGACGGATGTTGTTGTTGCTGCTGCTGCTGTTGCTGCTGCTGGCGCTGGCCAGCCGCTGCGAGGGCTGCGGCATTGGTCAGGTATTCGTTGTTGTAGTGCAACGATTGGTAATGCGACATCGCCTCCATGACAAGAACGCCGCCCGGCTGGGCGCCTGGCGGTGCCATGCTGCCGGCCACTTGGACGACGCCACCACCGCCGCTGCCGCCACTGCCCGGGCCAGCGGCCGTGGAGACGACGCCAATGTTGCTGCCGCTGCCGCCGCCGCCGCCGTTGCCGCCGCTGTTGCCCGGCCCACCTTTGCCACCGCCAACGGCAGCAGCGGCGGCGGCCACCGTCGCTGCACGCGCCGCTCGCTGAAACTCCGGCACCGACGCCTGCAGCTGAGGTATCCGCATATACGAGCTCTCCCGATGATAGTTGGCCACCGGCGCGATCCCAATGCTGTACGCCGGTGGCTGTATAAAATGTTGCGGCGCATCCGCAAACTTGGCGTAGCTATTCGCCGCTGCTGCGGCCGCCGCACTGCCCGGTCCAGGACGCGGCGGCGACAGCGGACTAGCTGCCGACCTCGACGATTGCTGCTGCTGCTGCTGCTGCTGTTGCTGCTGCTGCTGATGTTGCTGCTGCTGGTGATGGTGGTGATGCATTTGTTGCTGCTGCTGCTGCTGCTGTTGTTGTTGCTGCTGCTGCTGCTGCTGATGGGATTGCAAGTGTCCGAGGCTCTTGACATACTGCTGCTGATCCATGGTCCTGTACGGCCAGTGGGGGAGAAAGAACAACAGATTATTAGATTTGTGTGTAGGGTTAACGATATATACTACATATCGATATATCTAATGATAAGCCTTACGATACATATAGATAGTTAGACAACTCGCATGGATTGGCTACTCATTCATTCATCCATTCACGCCTCCATTAATGTTTCCTATTATACATCTACGATTTCCCTCACAAATTTCGATAACTATCGGCTAAACATTAATGCGGGGTTGCTTTACACTCAATATATATCGATATATTCCACATAACAATGCTAGATTTATTCGATGAAGATTCACGATATATACTATATGCCATGATATTTTACTTAAAAGCTAAACAGCTCGAATTAATCAAAAAAATATTCATTATTTCTATCTTTAATTTCTTCATTCATTTCATTTATTCATTTATTGAATTCTTCATTCATTCAATCATTCATTTCTTCATTCATTCATTTTATTTATTCATTTATTTATTTCTGCATTCATTCATTCATTCATTTCCTTATTCATTCCTTTCTTCGCCCATCAATTAGTCATTTATTCATTTATTCATTCATTAACTTATATATTAATCATTATTCATTCGTCTTTTTTTTTATATATATTGATAAATTCTATAATTTTCAAATCTCTATTCAATTATTCATTTATTCATTCATTCATTCATTCATTCATTCATTCATTCATTCATTCAATACCTCAATTATTTAATTACTTATTTATTTCATGTTTCATTCATTTAATCATGTATTCTTTTACGTTTTCAATCATTTATTCATTCTTTATTCATCATTCATTCATTAATTCTTTCAGTTATTCGTTCTTTATTCATCATTCATTCATTTATTCATTAATTCTTTCAGTTATTCATTCTTTATTCATCATTCATTCATTTATTCATTAATTCTTTCAGTTATTCGTTCTTTATTCATCATTCATTCATTTATTCATTACCTATTCATCACTTATTCATTTATTCTTTGATTCATCTCATTAATTAGTCGATTACTCATTCTATTGTTCATTCTTTTATTCACTATTCATTATTTATTCATCCTTTTTTTTCATTTATTCATTTATATACAATAATATTTATATATGATATATTTTCAATCATTAATTTATTCATTCATTCACTCATTTATTCAATAACTCAATTGTTTAATTACTCATTTATTCAATGGTCCATTCATTCTTTCATTTATTCATTATTTATTCATCATTTATTCATTTGATCATTCTTACGTTACTGCACTCGCTCCTTTATTCATACTAGCATTCATTTAATTATATATTCAGTCATTCATTTATATAATTATTCAATTAGTAATTTTTTCATTAATTCACCCCTTTATATATTCATTTATATATTCATTACATCATTCATTGATTCAATCATTCGTTTATTCAATAATTCATTCTTTATTTCATTCAATTATGTATTCCATTCATATATTCATATATTGAACATTCTATATCTTTGATAGTCACCCCACAAATATCGATAAATATCGATAACTAATAAACGCAATGCTGCTTTACACACATATTCAAATATATATCGATATATATATTCATAATATATTCATAAAATTACAGATGAACCAATTACTAGTTCCCTCAATCGTTCATGAACTACTATCAGCATTGATAACTGATCCTGGAACTAAGCTAAAGCAAACAATCAAGTGAACAATGACCTAGTTTCGAATAGTTTCACACTATTTAGACTCAAAAAGTTAACTAGTTCAAATGAACTGAGCTATGAATAATTCAAGATGCTTAAATCCAATCAAATGGATCAGATGAATCCAAAGAAAAATATGTTTACAATTTGGTCGCTTTTCTCTTTATATCTTTATATATATATATCCATATCTTAGCTATTTGCATGCAGCAGATGCATTCAGTAATCGCTTGAAGGCCAGCTTTGAAGAGGATGGCTTTATCAAGTGGCTAAACAGGTTTGACCCCATTGCGCACGTTTAGTCTAATCTACGCCAATAATAATCCGAGTGCAGCGCTCAGCAGCAGCAGCAGCAATTTGCATAGAATATGAACAATTTATTAGTTTGATTTAGTGATGCGCCTTAATGTTTTCGCATTTCCACGTATTTATTGAGGACACAAACCCGGCCGGCCGGCTGGGTTGGCTTCACAACATGTTGCATATGCTGTGCATGAAGCGACCATAATGAGCGAGAGAGCGCATATATTGCTAAGCTGCTCGTTTTCGTGAATCATGTGCGCTCGTTGTCTCTCTCTCTCTCTCTCTCTCTTTGTGTGTGTGTGTGAGCGAGTGAATAGCAGCATGGCATTGCGACATGCTGCCGACGCAACATGTATGAGGCGAACGGCAACGTCGAGCATGCTGCAGCAACATGTTGCGGCAACATGTGCACATCGAACACGTCAAGCAGCAACATGCTGCCGCTGCTGCTGTTGCCTCTGCCGCAGCCGCAGCCGCTGCTGTTGCCTATGCCATAATCCACCCCGGCGCAGTCGAGCCGCCGTCATTTATTTAAATTTTTTAAACGGTTGCGTCGCAGCTAGCTGCGCTGACGCTTGAGCCGTTGCGTTTGAGTTGTGATTAACGTGCGACGCGTTTGACCTGACGCCAAATGTTGGCTAGGTGGGCGGTAGGAGGGGTAGCCATGAGAAACACACACACACACACAGAGCCAGAGCTCGGTTATTAATTCATTAAATAATAATGACACATAGACACAGAGAGAGAGAGAGAGAGGGAGAGAGACAGTTTGACAGACAGCGACGCAGCGGCATGCAAAGCTGCAGCGTTGCCAAACTTCAGTGATAGCTATTTTTAAAGCATGAAGCATGCTTTAAAGCTGCGCTGCGCTGTCAAACCCTCCCCCCCCCCCAAACACACACAAAGGCATGTGCTTGCATGCGCTCTGTCCCACCACCGCCACCACCAGGCGTCAGCAGCGACGACGACGGCGACGGCAGCGGCGGTTGTCTGGCTCATTCAGCTTTAAAATCAAACGACGACGACAGCGACGTCGCTGCTGCTGCTGCTGCGCTGCTAGCTGCCACTTCTCATCAATCATATCGACCTACAGCAATACATATACATATATATGCATGCCTGTGTGTGTGTGTGTGTGTGTGTGTTGCATGCAAACGTAATTGAACCTCGCGCAACCCCAAGAACTCTACACACACACACACACACAGTCCACACGCACTCCCTTTGCTCTGCCAACGTCGCTGCCCGCTACCCGCTGCCCTCTGCCCGCGTTGCCAGCAGTTGCCAATTTGCGAGCTCCTTTTGAATTCGAGTTGCCAGCTTCGAGTTTCTTTCGTTTAGTTGTCTTACCTGCAACGAGTGAGAAAGAGACAGACAGAGAGAGAGAGAGAGTTAGTTAGTTAATTAGTATGCGTTTAATATTGATTGCATAAGACTTTAATTATAAAATAGCTTTTCATTTAATATTCCATTCCACGCCGTTCCCTGCCATTTCATAATATATTCCCTTTAATATTCTATTCCATGACGTTCCCTGGCATTTCCTGTATTCATATTCCATTCCATTCCGTTCCATTCCTATTCTATTCTATTTTTGGGATAATATTCCACTCCATGCCGTTCCACGACATGCCCAGACATTCCTATTCGAATTTCAGCATTTCATATTCCATATGTTCCCTGTCATTTCCTGACATTTCGTATCATTCTTTACTATTCCATTCCATTCCATTCCATTCCTATTCTATTCTATTTTTAGGATTGTATGAGGCTTTTATTGTAATATAATATATTCATTTAATGCCATACCCTGATATTCCTTAATATTTCTTGTAATTCCATTCCATTCCGTTCCCTGCCATTCCCCGACACTCCACTCCATTCCTATTCAGGATTCTAAAACGCTCCAGTCATAAATTAGCTTTCCATTTGCAATTCAATATTCCATTCCATTTCATTCCCACTCATTCCAGCCATTCCCTGACAATTCTTGACACTCCATTCCATTCCAATTCTAATTTCTGGATTCTATGAAGCAGTAGTCATAAAATAGCTTTCCATTTACAATTTATTGTTCCATTCCATGACATTCCTTGCCTTTTCATGACATTTCCTGCCTTTCTTTGACATTCCCAGTCCTTGCACAGGAATAGGCAAGGACCTATTGCTTTCCGTTTGCAATTTAATGTTCCATTCCATGATATTCCTTGACATTTCATACTATTCCTGGTCATTCCAATAATACCCAGCCATTCTATGACATTCCCTACCATTCCTGGCCACTCCCTGCCTTTCCATTCCCATTCCATTCCCATTCCCATTCCATTCCTATGCTAATTTCAGTCTTTTTCGCTTATCAAGTTTCACTTGAATTTCCTTAGGCACATTCAATTATCTCCACAAAGCACTTAATAAGGCATTTAATTAACTATATACATATATATCTTTATATATATATATATTATACATATATGTATGTATATGCATACTATATCTGTTTATCTGTGTATATAGTATCTCTTCTAAGCATTTTTCAATTTTCTCTTGTGCTTTTAAAGCGCCTCTAACTTTATTTACTTGCTTTAATTACTTTTACGTGTTTTTGTTTTCCTTCGTCGAGTTCTTGGAAAAGCTCTTGAAATTGACCAACAACAAAATGGCCAAAAAGTAAAAGAAGACGAAGAAGAAGAAGAAGAAGCAACTTTCCAACTTCCTTTCGCCTGTCAATTATCGCTTGTTCTCTCTCAACTTGATTGAGAACACAAAAGTGCAACTTTAAGCGGAAACGAAACAAAAACAAGGCAAAGAGCTTTGCTTTTAATAAGCTCTCTCGCTCTGCTCTCTCTCTCTCTCTCTTACTCACTCACTCTCTCTCTCTCTCTCTCTAGCTCTCTTTAAAGCCACAACAACAACAAATAATTAAAATTTGCATGTTTTTTGTTGTTGTTTTTCCTCGTTTTTGTTTTGTTTTGCATTTTTGCAGCGCAGCAGCTGCGACGCTGGCGCTGCAGCCACTGAGAGACAGGCCACATGTGCCGTTATGTATGTGCATGTGCATGCCAATGTATATGTGTGTGTGTGTGTGTGTCGACTGGCAGCATCCTTGCCAGCAGAGCCAGCAGAGCCAGCCACGCCTGTGTGAGCCACATTGCATGTGCTATATATATATATATATATATATATATATATATATATATATATATATATATATATGTACATATATACACATATATATACGTATATAAACACACACATATATAACAGTGTATATATATATACTGTGCATATATATATGTCTGCGTGTGGCATATATAAAATAAAAGTCGCCATACAAGAAAAACTAACAGCGAGGGCAGCCAAAGGGCAGGCACACACACACACACACACACACACACACACACACACACACACACACACACACACACACACACACACACACACACTCACACACAGTCAGAGCTCATAGCAACAACAACAACAACAACAACCGTTAAGTTGTCCTGAAGGCAAATGCCGCTACAACGCAGTAAAAGCAGTTATAGCCCGAGGCAACACAGCCCTCTGCCTAGCCCACAGCCACCCCAACCCCCTCCCTCCCTCCCACACACACACACACTCCACCATTCGCCCCCCCCCCCCTCCCCCCTGCCCTTCACCCCTTCCAAGCCGCTGGCTCTGCACACACAACGCCCACGCTCCATGCCCAGGCGTCTGCTCTTTGGCAAGTGCAAAAATTTATCGATTTTCTCGCTCTGTACGTCTGTGTGTGTGTTTTTGCAGAGTTTTTAGCGCTTAGGTAGGGGGAGGGGGGTGGTTGGAGTGGGCGTACAACGGACATGGCTTGTTATGAATGTAGAAAAGCGAGGAGAGCAGCAGCTGAGCCAGGTAGGTGGCCAGGTAGCTAGGCAGGTAGTTAGGCAGTTGACGGGGTGGGTTAGGTTAGGTTAGGAGAGAGAAAGGGAGAGAGCAAGAGAGAGAGTCCTGAGGGAAGCTGAAGTTGTGAGTAACTGCGACGTCGAGAAAACAAACTTTCATTACATGTGTGTGTGTGTCTGAGAGTGGGTGTTTGCACCCTGTGTGCCCTGTGCCCTGAGCCACCCTGTGTGCCATTAAATTTTTGTTGTACTGGAAATTTAATTTGCGGCTGAGACTGCCAGCAGCTTAAGAGGCTTAGAGAGACAGAGAGAGAGAGAGAGAGAGAGAGAGAGAGAGAGAGAGAGAGAGAGTTACATAAGATAAATGAGACATAGAGGAAACAGCAGCCAAGAGACAAAGAATGAGAGAGAAAGAGAGAGAGGGAGAGAACAGTTTGGATCAGCTGCAGCAGGGCGCAGTCAAGCATCAAATTGACCAACCTACCCAGCCCCAACCCAGCCCCCGGCCCGCCCAACTCCCTTGCCTTTAACATTTTTTGGCAGCACTTTAAGAAGAACTTAATGCCGCCTTCGCTGCGCAGCTAATGGCATTTGTCAGTGTTGTGAAACTTGCCTCTAATCACATTACAATCGCTATGGAATTGAAATCAGCTTCGAGCGTGTTCATTAGGCGCACAAAAAGGGGGCAAAAATTGCATCAGGCAGCTAAAATGTGGTTGGCTAAAGCTGTTTTACAACACTGGCTGTGCTCAGTGTGGACTCTTCTGACTTAACTACACTGTGAAAGCCTGTAAATGCGAATATCTAGCTAAAACTGTTCAATATTATACGCAATGGACGTATCAACACTACTCTTTTGTAACTAAGTTAACCAACACTGCTTGAGCTAGTTTTAACAGTCTGTAAGACTAGGTCTACATGTTGCAATGCTCTAATTGTTAGTAAAGTGACAGATTTACATTAACCAACACTGAAGCATGGCAATTGTACTTTAATTAACAGTTTACCAACACTAAATTCTACAATAAGCAACTTGGAGCATGTAAATAGATTGACAATAAACTTAGAAATCTTAACCAACACTGAAAATATTACTTATTACACCACTTCCTTTGATTACGCGCCCTTTTCCAACTGCAACTTAACGTTATACAACACTGCAGCTGCATAAAGTCAATGCTTAAACTGCTTTTAGCCCCCATAAGCTTTATTCACTCTTAGCTCTGTAAGTAACACTAACCACCCCCTCACCACTCTCCACTCTGCACCCTCCACCCGTAGCCTAACTCCAGCTAAAAGAAAAAAACTATAATTTAGTATTCAAAGCTTCGTCGCGGGCATTCATATGCTATCTCATCTGGCGCGCCCAAATGGGAAGCTTCATTCATGGAATTGCATTGGACGATGCTAGGGGGCGATGTTGCCTTTACATTTGGGTAACTTGAAAGGTTTCAAAGAGACAGAGACACAGAGAGAGGGAGAGGGAGATGTTTGCGTATGTGTTGCCGTAGATACATACATGCGACACAACACAAAGCACACGTAAATCCCATTCAATTCTATTGAGAAATCAGCTTTTGTCTCGCACAATGCTAGAGAATTGAGCTAGAATAGAATGGGATTATATTATCTTTAGACTAAGCAATTCAATAATGTATTATGCACACTCTCACACACACACGCTATGTCTGCCACCCCCCCTCTCTCTCTCTCTCTCTCTCTCTCTCTCTCTCTTTCTCTTTGGGTCTCTGTCTTCTTTGCGCAATTGATTGGGCTTCACTAACAATTCGCTATTAATTGGCGTTGCTTGGAGCCTAAGCAAAGAGATATGAGAGAGAGAGAGAGAGAGCGAGACAGAGAGAGAGGGAGAGAGAGAGAGGGAGCGGGAGAGAGGTCGACAACTCTGGCTCACTCTAAAAGCAGTCTTGCAATTCTTCCATTGCATTGTTTCGTTGCGCTAGCGTTTCGCTGTTGAAATAATTTAAATTTTTCTACAGCCATAAATTGTTTGTTTCGAATTGCTTTTGTTGCCTTTGTTGTTGTTGTTGTTGCAGTTGTTTTTTCATGCTATTTATTTGTTTTGTTTTTGTGCCATTCACAAAACAACAGCTGTAGAATTTGCTCACACTTCCACTTCCCCACCCACTCCCACTCTCGCTCTCTCCTAGAATTTAGCCTTTGACAACACTAGAGATGCACAAATAAGCTTTAAGCAACACTAAATAAGTTTAAGTCAGCATTAGGTAACACTAGACATACAGAACTAGGCGTTAATCAGCACTGTATATATAAATATTAGACTTAGCCAACACTGGAGATACAGACTGTAAACTTCTTAGCCTTAGCCAACACTGCAGATACAGATTGTATACTTCTTAGCCTTAGCCAACACTGCAGATACAGACTGTAAACTTCTTAGCCTTAGCCAACACTGGAGATACAGACTGTAAACTTCTTAGCCTTAGCCAACACTGCAGATACAGACTGTAAACTTCTTAGCCTTAGCCAACACTGCAGATACAGACTGTAAACTTCTTAGCCTTAGCCAACACTGCAGATACATCGTTTAGCGTTGGCCAACAAAAACTAGCTTTAGTCAACACTAGATATATAGAAGCAGGCCTTAGCCAACACTAGAAATACCTAAATAAGCAATAAACATCCAGCCAAGAGTCTTCGCAACACTGTAGTTACTCGAATAACACTCTCCAAATGACACTAAAGCTCAGCCCATAACAGTTGGCCAAGTTAACGCTGCATTCCGATTGCAATGAGAAGCAACTGTTTAGTGGTCAATCAACTGGGCATGGCAGTGTTGGTTAATTGAGTTGGCCGCCTCGAGTGGCACTAATCAACACTGCAGTTGAACTAATTATACAATGTCTATAATAGTATAACAGTATAACGGTTATTAGCAATTAAGCGCGCTGCACGCTGCACGCTGATGCAGCTCGCTGACTTTCGATTGTCGGTTTAGCTGTAACGGCTTTTATTTAGTATTATTTAGTATTTAGTATTTAGTGTGTAGTATTTAGTATTTAGTATTTAATATTTAATATTTAATATTTAATATTTAATATTAAATATTTAGTATTTAGTATTTAGCATTTAGCATTTAGTATTTAGTATTTAGTATTTAGTATTTAGTATTTAGTATTTAGTATTCAGTATTTAGTATTTAATGTTTAATATTTTATATTTTATATTTTATATTTTATATTTAGTATTTAGTGTGTAGTATTTAGTATTTGGTATTTGGTATTTAGTATTTAATATTTAGTATTTAGTATTTAGTATTTAGTATTTAGTATTTAGTATTTAGTATTTAGTATTTAGTATTTAGTATTTGGTATTTAGTATTTAGTATTTAGTATTTGGTATTTAGTATTTAGTATTTAGTATTTAGTATTTAGCATTTAGTATTTAGTATGCAGTATTTAGTATTTAGTATTTCGTAGTTCGTATTTAATATTTAGTATTTAGTATTTAATGTTTAATATTTAGTATTTAATGTTTAATATTTAGTATTTAATATTTAGTATTTAGTATTTAGTATTTAATATTTAATATTTAGTGTTATTTAGTATTTAGTATTATTTAGTATTTAGTATTTAGTATTATTTAGTATTTAGTATTTAGTATTATTTAGTATTTAGTATTTATTATTATTTATTATTATTTAGCCTCTCCCACAACATTTCAAACTTCCACACATAATTACACCTGCGCACGAGTGGGTGTGTGTGGGATATGTGGGTGTATGTGTGTGTGTGTGTGTGTGTGAATTTCTATATTTAGCTAAAGCATTAACCACAATATCCCCTTGAGCGTATGCAAATCATTTCATATTCATTGGCTCAGCCTCAATTCAATTTATTCTCTTGTCGCACTTAAGACTTGGGCAATTTCAAATGTTTTCAACTTTAGGATATTCAAGCTAAAGTCTTGTAGCAGGCAGCTTTTGTCAGGCATCCGAGGAGTTCACTTGGGAGTTGGGAATATAATAGTAAAGCTGGGGAAAAGAAATAGAAGACAAAGGAGGAGAATAGAAAAGAGCAATAGAGAAAGGGAGAAGAAGATGAGGAAGAGAAAGGAGCAGGCAGAAGCAGAATGAGGGGAAAGCAGAGAGAGAAAAGGACGAAGAAGACAAAGGATGAAAGGCAAATGAAGAGCAAAAAAGACAAGGAAACAAAAGAAAGCTAAGGGAGAAGCAGAGGGCAGCAGGACAATAAATAAAAGGCAAAGCAAATTCAGGGAAAACAAGAGAAATAGAAGAAACGAAAGAAAATGAAGAAGTGGAAAGAGAAGTAGAAAGGGGAAGTAGAAAGACGCGTAGAAGGAGAAGAAAAAGGAGAAGTAGAAGGCGAAGAAGAAGGATAAGTAGAAGGAAACGTAGAGGGATAGTCGGAAGGATAGGTAGAAGAATAGATAGAAGGAGAAGTAGAAGGAGAATGAGAAGTAGAAAGAGAAGTATAGAAGTAGCGGGAATAAAAAGAATAACAAGTGGCATGAGAGGTAGAAGGTGCAGAAAAAAGGAAAATAATAGAGTGAAGGTAGAGAAGCAGAAGAGTAAAAAGAAAGGAAAAGGCACAGAAGGACAGTCAAATGAAGAACGGAGCAAAAAGAACTTAAGAGAAACGCAAAGAAACCCAAGTTTTTCTCTGTATATCTAACCCAATCATATAGATATATATACATAGTAAGTATATATACATATATTGCTTGCAGTTTGTATATAATAAATATATATAGATATATATCTGGCATCAATATTCATTATTCATTCATTATTCATTTGGTCTTTGGGTTCACGCTTCAAGTTTTGTTTGCCAACACTATTAGCACCGCTAACTAGGGGCAAACATACAGATGTACTATATATAGGTATGTATATGTATATGTGTGTGTGTATGTGTGTGTGTGTGTGTGTGTGTGTGCATATTGTGGCATTTCCATAAATCTTTGATCAATATTCTCCAATACGAATGCTAATTGAAAGCTTTCTGTTGACTATTGGCAGTATATGGTATAAAGCTAGTATATATACTAGTATTTATGGTATATACACATATATATATATATATATATATATATATATATATATATATATATATATATATATATACATATATATCTATATATATGTATGCTAATACACATACTAAATACTTAATTGAGTTGCTGTTTTTCTTTGCTTTCCCCCTGCCTGCTGTTTGCTTTTGCTTTATTTTCATTCGCAGCTGTTTTTACAGCTGTTTCGCTGCCCGTCAGCAATTCACTTCTTCTTCTTCTTCTTCTTGTTGTTGTTGTCAGCTTGCAAATTAAAAATGTGCAATAAACAGCAACAATAATACAACACAAAAATTACTCCAATTACGCGATATCAGCGTAATACAAAACGAGCGAGATAGAGATAAACAGAGAGAGAGAGCGAGAGGGCGAGGGCGAGCGAGGCATGTGCTGAACTTGGTCAGCAAACTGATAAATGTGCTTATGTGCCTGCATACATACATATATGCAACAAACAGAGAGAGAGAGAGACACACACACACACACACACACACACACACACACACTAACACACACACTATCTGCCTCTGGCACATGTATAACAGTTATGCTCATATAACAGCTTCGATGGCCACTGCAAACCTCCTCTGACAAATCCATATGCAAATTTTCACATAACAGTGCGAAATTTCTGAGAGAGAGAGAGAGAGGGGGGGGTGTTGCTGCCTGAGGGGGTTGATTCTTACATGTGCCTGTGCTAGACAGGCGAGCAGGGGTAGGGCAGGGGCAGACAGAGAGAGAGAGAGAGAAAACAGACTATCTCTCTCTCTCTCTCTGTCTCTGTCTCTTCTCTTGTACATTGAACTTTTGGCCGTCCGTCCGCTCGCTTCAGCCCAGCAGAAGCGGCAGCAGCAGCTGTTGGCCTGCATTAAGGCCTTAACCGTTTCACGATGCCCGTTTCACGTCGCCCGTTTCCCATGGCTGGCCGCTCGCACTTTTCTGGTTCTATTTTCGTGCGATTTATGGCCGCGTTTTCGTTTGAAATTAACTGCTCTGAACTGAGCATTTCATAAACACAATCGAAAAGGCCAGGCCATAAAAGACATAGACAACAACAACAACAAACGCAGCTGCAAGCCAGCCAGAGGCGTGGCCAGAGTGGGAGCGGGGGGGGCATATCTAATCTGGGTCGTAAAAGCATGCTTCATGCGTTCGCCAGGCATGCCAAGCAAACCCTATCCACCACCACCCAACCCCTGAGTCTACAGACCCGCCCCTAGCCACACCGCCCCTTTGATAAAACCGCGCGCGAATTATAAAGCGGACTAAGTCTATTTCATATTTAACTTTATTTCATTGTCCCATTTGACTGCTCGCTCCAGCTATGGCTTATCTAATCAATGAAACACAGTCGAGGGGGCACGAAACCCATTGGAATTTCAACTCAACTCAGAGATGCTCTACAAAAAAATAAGCGTTGTGGAGGTGGATCAGAGTATCATAGATCATAGAGATCATAATAGATCATAATAGATCATAATAGATCATAAAAGATCTTGTAGATCATATATCAGATAGATCATAGCTATCGTATGGCAGATAGAGCTTAAAAGATCATATATATCAGATAGATCATATTAGATCATATAAAAAATAGATGCTATAGTGGATTATAAATAGATCATATAATAGATTATATTGAAATAGATTATATAGAAATAGATATATCGCACAGCGTATATAATATACTGAAAGTATTTAGTATTTAGAGACTACTGCAGATAGATCATAATATAGCATCTCTCTATATACATATATATTCTATATATATCTTTACATTATATACAGCACATATCATATACCCCATATAGTATAGATCATTATAGTTCGTATACCACAAATATCAGGATTCTATATATATAGTTCAACAGCTTTAAAGCACAAGAGATCATATATCTTCCATTAGCCAAGTAACTCCAGGTTCTATATATAGTTTGTGATATAACCAACATATGGCAAAGATAATGTCATTCAGTTAAGCCACTCATACTGCACTATCTAAGGAAAAGTCTATTCAGAAATTATCTTAAGCACTTCATACCGACAACGTGTGACATTGATAGAAGAAATGAGAATGGGAAGAGGAATGGGAAGAGGAATGGGAATGATAATGGGAACAGCAATGAGAATGAGCATGAGAATGATAATGGGAATGGAAATGGAAATAAGAAACGACGCAGACGGATCGCAGACGAAATATGGGGAAGAGTCGGACGCTGCAATTGAGGTTAAGACGTCAACGTTGATTAGAAACGAATCGAATATAAAAGAAAATAAATAAATAATAATACTAATAATAATAGCAATAATAATAGAATGGCAATGATTGATTCATAGATGCGTCTCGAGATAACGCCTATCGCGAAGCGAACAAAACAAAAAAAAAAAGGGTTATCGATTGCCATTGCGATTGCGATTGCACGGATTACAAACAATATTTATGAAGTGCTGCGGCTGCAATCAATAGATTGTCCAGCGGAATGTTTATGGAAAAATGATTATATAATCTGATATTGTAACTGACTCAACTGATTGAGAGCCAACGGTTAGTACTTTTCCAATTTCATTTTAGCTATTGCCGATATGATTCATGATTCAGCGCATGGCTTTAAACACTTATCGATTAGTCGATAACTATATTTCCCCAGTAGTTAGAAATATAGATATATAAAGGCATATTTAGATATACTATCTATTAGTTTATCATCGGTTGCCTTCTGCGCTTGGCATATAAGCGTTTCAGCTCTACAAAGTACTCCAACCATATATCGATTATTCGATAACAAAAATCAGTTATCGAAGTTACAACTACAATCATATAAATAGGCATTTGCTTGAAGCGATTGATCACGATTGTCTACAAAATATATCGATTATTCGATAACAATTGCTTAAACTTGCTGCATGTAAATTTGTTGTTCGATAACCATCTGAACTATGCTTAAATACTTAGCAAAAGTTAGCTAAAAATATCTTTTCTAGCCCATAATACTTTTAATACCTGTCGATTATTCGATAACAACTTTAAAAATTAGTTTTAACTCTTTAAAGTACAACCATTTCATCAATTAAGTTGCACAGCAATTAGTCGTACACTTGACGACTTTCAATTTATCGAATAGTCGATAATCGAAAGCAGAAACTTGAGATTCGTTGGCATACCCGAATGTACGGCGTATTTCTGCTGTTCTAAATTGCAGTCATATATCAAAGCAACTCAACGACAGCCACGATTGATGACAAAGTCCTCTTAATTACTACAATTTGTGGGCTGGTCATACCCCAAATGCGACACACGCAACCATACAGATAGAGAGAAACGAGCACACATACGCTATATGCTGTATATGCGTTGCTATTTATAGGCCTCGATACAACACATTCAATGGAACCAAAAACTTATCGAGAAATTGTAATTGATGTGGGCTCATCAAAAATGTGAAAATGTTTGGGAACTCGAACAAATGTTCGGCGTAGTTAATAGATATCGCAATTGTTGTTGTTGTCAGCTGTCATGACAAACTGTAAACTAGCAAAAGAAAGAGACGAAAGTAAAACAAAAACAATAATAATCATAGAACTTGGCGCTCTGTATTGGAACCCAGCGCATGAGTCAGTGGCACACGCGAACCAAACACAAAACACTGCAAAAATAGCAAAACTTGAGCAAATGTCGTTGATCGACTACAGCATATACCCTGTAGAGAAGTTCTGTTAGATTTGCATGCATGTAGATACATGCGTTATCGATACTTATCGATTTTCTTTGGTTATATATGCTATAGACACTGTATGCACTGTATTTACTTGATCGTCTGATCATCTCTAACAGTGAACAGCTTGGCCATGGCTAGACTCATTGAAGGCTGAATATCGATAAAAAAAATATCGATAGGCAAAACATGTGTCAAGAATAGCAACAATATCAGCAGCAAAATGCTGCCCACTTGCTGATTTCAGTTCTTTACTTTGTATATATGATGAATTTGATAGATAAACACAATGTGGTAAATCGATACTTATCGATTTCAAGCAAAATGATATGCTTATATGTATGTAAGAAGCTTGTGTATGTATATAGGGAATATACATGCATATATCTATGTCTATATCTATATCTATATCTATATCTATATCTATATCTATATCTATATCTATATCTATATCTATATCTATATCTATATCTATATCTATATCTATATCTATATCTATATCTATATCTATATCTATATCTATATCTATATCTATATCTATATCTATATCTATATCTATATCTATATCTATATCTATATCTATATCTATATCTATATCTATATCTATATCCATATCTATATCTATATCTATATATTTGGAGCACTCAACATGATCTACGAGCTGTGCATTCGCCAGTTATTGTGTCCCTAGCTGTCTCTCTCTCTCTCTCTCTCTCTCTTTCTCTCTCTCTCTGTCTCTCAGGCCCCATCTGCATCCGTCTGTCTATCTATTTCAAGTATCCGACAGTTTTGTCAGCTTTTGTTGGGCATCATCAATGCAGCTGGCGTCGCTGCCCCGCTAGGTCGTTGCAGTGCCAACTGCAGTTGAAGGTGATTTAATAATGAGTGCGAACAACGCGCAGCTAACCGAGTTGCGACCTCCCGCGACCTACCTCGAGACGAGACCTGCTCTAGCTGTCACATTTTCCACATTTTCCACCATTAGCAGCGCCATCAGCTGCACCCCTTTCGCATGCCCTCTGCCCCTCTCCCCTCTCCCCTCTCTCTCTCTCTGTCTGTCTTTCATCTATCTGCGTCCCACGTTATTTTTGCATTTTTCTATTGCATTTTATTTTTGTTTTTCTTTTGTTTTCCCTCTGCTTATTCTTCTTCTTCTTCTTCATCATCATCATCGTCTCGTTTCTCATTATTTTTATTGTTGCTGCTGCTGCGCTTATAAATAGACAAAGTCGTCGTCGCCGTCGTCGCCGTCGCCGTTAATTGCTTCAGCAGGCGCTTTTCTTTTTGCTTTTCTTGTTGTTTTCTCTGTTGCCCGTTTTCATTTTCTTTAATTATAATTCATTACGTATCTGCATTTTATTTATTGGCTGCACTTTTGCTGCTGCTGCTGCTGCTGCTGCTCTCAGCTAGCGCCCCCTAGCGTCTATTGTTGCTATTATTATTCAGTTTTTCAGTTCATTATTATTATGATTATTCTTATCCTTATTATTATTATTGATGCTGTTGTAGTTTGCACTTGCTCATGAGCTTTGGCCTAGGGGTAGGTCGGCGGCAGCACTGAAAGCGCTGCCACGATCAAACACGATCATAAATCTATATATATATATATATACATATATATACATGTATATATACCATATTTATTGAACATCACATCGCATGCCCGCATCTATCATTCCATTCAATTGATTTGATGCAAGATGCACATACACATACATACATACATAGCTCATAGCAGCGGAGGAATTCAAATTTTGTATAAGTTTTTTTAATTGACACAAAATTCGATTATTTTATATTCTAATTATATTATATATACTATATTTTTTCATTTCCTCCTTTTGGGGTTTTTTTATTTATTTATATTTTTTATTATATATTTTTATAGATTTTTTATTTTTTTACTTAATGTTTTTCTTTATATATTTCTTATTATAGTTTTCCCAGATTTGTTTATTTTTCAGTTATTTTTAATTTTATATTTTTTATGCATTTTTTCATTTTTTATAATTTTTTTATATATATTTTTAGTTTATATGTTTTATTTTTCATATTTTTTTTACTTTTTTATTTTTTATCAATTTTTTATTTTTATCAATTTTTATTTTTATCAATTTTTCATTTTATATATATTTTTAGTTTAATATTCATTGTATATTTTTTCATATTATTTATTGTCTTTTTTATACATTTTTTATATTCAATATTTTGTATTTGACATTTTTTATATTTAATATTTTTTATTTTTCATATTTTTATTTTATATATATTTTTAGTTAAATATTTGTTGCATATTTTTTATTTTTCATATATTATTTATTTTAAATATTTTATATTCACTATTTTTTATTTTTTATTTTTATACTATTATTATTTTTATATTATTTTAATTTTTTATATTTTTTTTTATTTTTATTTTTTATATTTTTTATTATTTTTATTTTTTATATTTTTTATTATTTTTTTATATTTTTTATTATTTTTATTTTTTATATCTTTTATTATTAGTTTTTTTATATTTTATATTTAATATTATTTTTTTATAATTTTATATTTTGCACAAATTTAAGTATTCTTCAACTTAATTTATTTACTTATTGTATCTGAAGCCTTTCTACACATAATACTTTTCTTCTGATATAATCAGATTTATAATATATAATCCTATCATTCCCATTTCTTCATTCAATTTGCATATCTAAACACTTTTAATTCCATTTATCTCTTCCGTAGAATCACCTTCGTGGGGGTTTTCATATCATGTATATATTTGTTTCTGCTTTCTTTCTGTTTTCTTTACTGTTTCTCTCTTTGGTTTTTCTCTTTAAACTGAAAAATAAGGTACGAGTCATTAGGTGCGACGGGGTTTACCCCGACACCACTTAAAAAGCACATTCATTGTCTTATGCAATTGGAGGGGCGTGGCAGGGGACCGGCACAAGGTATGGCAATTTGATTGGCTAGAGAAATAGAAATATCTATCAGGTGTTTCATATGCAATATTTACTGCTAATTGAATTCACAATTTAACAAAGTCTGGCTCGACGTCTGATGCATATTTTGCATTGGAAAAGTTATTAAAAAGGGGAATTTATACTTATAAATAGATATGGATATGGGATTACAATCAAATTGCATAATAATTGAGATGAGAAGTGAGCGGATGTGACCGACTGGGAGATACCTTAGCTGGGTGTAATGGAAAAAAAAGGTGTTAGGATGCGTGGCAGATCCTCTATAATATAATATAAAAATACTATATAATAATGTATATATATTATACATATATCTTCTTTATCCGCTCGTATACAATCTCATATACTACAAACTCTAGAGAGCTGATGTTGATATAGATTCCTATTCCCAAATACCTTCAATGTCATCACTCATATCTCATATAGGAATCTACTAACCCATAACTAAGTAATATTCAGGATAAACATAGCCAGAAGCTCTAAGAATCTAGACAGTTCATTCTATAGAACTGGGCAAAAGTCTATAGTGAGCTAAGAAGTGATTATATTGAGTAATAAATAGGAATTTGCCCATATTTGCTGTGCTCATCTATATTTATCTAGAAAACTTCAAGATATTCGATTTCTTCAAAGCTGATATGCCCAACAATCAGCAAAAGGCATAAATCACTGGAAGTGGCATAAGTCAAATAGGCATAAAGATAGCAGGAAATGCAACACTTTGGCTGAACACAGTGAGATGCCAAGGGCAATATTAAGCTTACTATATACCGGAATAATGCAGTTATTTCAGCTGTCACAGCAAAGGTGTCGGGGGGGGGAGGTATAAATAAACATGCCAAGTGTTTAGATATGATACGAGCTCAGACTGTTGTTATTATTATAGTTATTCGATCTGGTTGGCAGCAATAGCAACAGCAACAATTGCGCATAATGAAATCGTACTACAAAATGGGGCGGGGCTGAGAGGCTGAACGGCGCGCGTCAACGACACCCAAAGCTACGAGAGAGAGGGAGAGAGAGAGGGAGGGAGTGGGAGGGAGAGGGAGGGAGAGGCATGTGAGAGATAGCAGGCGTGTGAGCGCAGTTGCAGCAAATGCACATAAGAGTGAGTGTGTGTGTGTGTGTGTGTGTGTGTGTGCCGGTCGATAAACAAAAATGACAACAACAACAGCAACAACAGCAACTGGAAGACTGCGCAGCTGGCAGCAGATAGCGAGCGCAGTCATTGACGTTGATGTTGACGTCGCTGCTGGCGTCGCTGTCGCAGTCGCTGTCGCTGTTGCTGTTGCTGTCGTCGTCGCGTTTGACTCATTAAATATTTTGCAACCTTGACCGTTCGAGAGCGATTAAAATGTATGTGAGTGCGAGTGTGTGTGCGTGTGTGTGTGTGTGAGTGAGTGTGTCTATCAGTGTGTCGTTGTTGTTTCAGCTTAATTTCAACTGCATGACAAGTCGGCTCTAACAGTTATCAATTATAACTGTCAACCAGTTTGGACTCAAAAGAAAGCAGCCAGAAGTAGCCAGAATACCCTGGAAATGCCCAGGCATAGCAGCATATAGTAATTCGATGCGATAAAGCCAGAGCCACAAGAGCCAACGGCAGA
>CAUIUS010000001.1:4545000-4562500 GCA_961210405.1 Drosophila mercatorum | reverse complement strand
TTTTTTATTTCAATTTCTTTGCTTTTTCAGCTTTTTCAGCTGCTTTTTATCACTTGAAAAAAATTTTGATTTCAACACACAAAACAAAAAGTATTTTATTTGATTTTTTCTTTCTTTTTTCTTGATTTTTTCGCATTTCTTTGGCCGTCCGTACAAACTGCAAAGAGAGAAGAGCAGAGAACAAAGCAAAAAGTTTGATTAGTTGCCAAATTCGATAAAGATATAGACAAAGATATAGCAAAAAGATATGTATGTATATATATATATATATATGTGTTAGATATATATTTGGCTTTATTTGAATACATATAACATATAGAGTGATAAGAATATACGTATACCGAGAGATAAGTTATAGCATATATGTATGTACATATATGATTGACATTATACAGGCACTTATCTTGAGATATATGTGTATATATAATGAATATACACACATACAATATATAAATAATAATTTAAATATATATCTTCTTTTCATTTCAATTTTATTATAATTTTTCTTCCTATATCTCTTAAGTGCACGTGTTACCCAAGTTTATAACCAAGAAATATCTCAAAATTTATATAGGAAATAAGCAAAATATATGTATTATACATACACAAATACATACACACATACATACATACATACATTCATACATACATACATTCATACATATATATACATATATTAATCCAAACATTCGTTTTAAATAGTTTTCACTCACATTTTCTTCCTATAATACAGCTATATAATACTCTTATTACAGCAAACCTCCGTTACTTTCAAGAGCTTTTCATAGACATGCCTTATATTGATAATATCCATACTATACTATACTTTATATCTTTATATTTTCATATGTATCTGCTATAGATACCATACGAAAGTGCTTCTCTCTATATAATCTCTATAAACACATCATACGATCAACTTCCATTATCTCACCTTCTTTTGTATGGGCGAATTTCGCAATTCGTTATTTTATTTCAGTTTAATCATATACATATACTTTTTGTATTCACAATTTTTTACATATAATTTTTTATATTTAATTTAATAAATTTCTTACAAATTTAATTTAGATTTTTTATATACATATATATATTTTAACTTTTTATATTTTATTAAATTTTTATTTTATTTAGCTTTTTATGCTTTATTTAACTTTTTAAATATTTTATTTGATTTTTTATATTTTATTCCACATTCTTATATTTTATTTAACATTTTTATTATTTTATTTTAATATTTTATATTTTTTAAATTCAATTTTATTTCCTTTTATATTTTATTTTTTGTATTTTATTTTATTTAACTTCATTTTATTATATTCCATTTTCTTTTATTCTTATTCTCGCTACTTTTCTTTACACATTTTCTTTAAAAAACCTTTTTTTGGCCACAGTAAAAATAAAATAAAAATTTTCCTTTTTGTTTTTAAAATTTGTTTTGCTATAAACACAACTTGATATATACTTTATATATGGATATATAAATATTTCATTCATATTTTTATCTGTCACACTTACACACACACGCGCACACACTGGTAACTGCAGCTGTAATCGTTATCGCATAACGGAGTATTTGCTATCGCCCCAGTCATGTTTGGCTGGCTTATCAACTGATTAGCTTAAGACTTTAAGCATTTCCCTTATCAGCTTGAATTAAAGTCCAAAATTAGACGGAAAAAGCAATAAGAATTTCACTAGCTCCGTCTCTCTCCGTCTCTCTCTCTCTCTCGCTCACTCACTCTTTTTTCGCTTTTTCTTATTCACTCTCGTAGGCTAATTTTCGAAGCATTTGCGGTATTCCCAGGTGCCCGCAGCAGCTTTACAGAGATATTTACGCGTGTTGCCTACGTGAAAAACAGAAAACAGAAATCAGAAGCAGCAGCAGAGGCGGCAGCAGAGGCGGCAGCAGCGACGGCAACGGCAGCGGCAGCAGCAGCAAAATATCAGAAAGCAGCCGAAGCAGAAACGGCAAAAAAAAAAGAGAAGAAAAAAAGCTCTGCCAGTCAGTGTCGACAAACTGGAAATTGAACTAATGAAACTTGGCAACAGCGCGCGGTCACATGTTTTGCTGGCGCTGCCGCTGCTGCTGCTGCTGTTGGTCAGCAGCATTTCGGTTGTTGTTGTTGTTGCGTTTAATGAAAGCAATTAAACTGCACAGCCACAAATAAATAAAAACAATAACAATTAACAGCTGGCAGGCAGCAGCAGCAACAACAATTCGCAACTTTTAGTAAATTAAATTCACACTATGAAAATTGCACAGAAATTGAATTGAATTTAAGTAAAACGGCAAAAACACTCACACACAAACGCACACATTCATCGACTCATGCACACACACACACACAAACAGTCACACGCACACACTCATAAACAGACGAAAATTAAGCACAAATTCCACAAATAAGCAAAAAAGAAACAACAACAAAAAATCAGCCAAGCGTCGCAACGACCAAAAGCCACGCAAAAGCAGCGACGTCGGCAGCAATAAAAATACATATATATTCAGTACCAACAACAAGCCATGCGCCGTTGCCGCACTTCATACAGAAAAGAAACAGAGAGAGAGAGAAAGAGAGAAAACTTAAGCACGCGTAAGATTAAAGCAGCGACGACGGCAGCGACGCCAGCGTCGAGCTAGCCAAATGCGCTGTTGACAATTTTCAGCATACCAGCGCAAACAAATTAATAAAAATAACAACACACGCACACAGCCAACAGCAACAACGAGACGACGACAATATGAAAAGAGGCTTAAAACTATATGTAAAAAGAAACAAGCAAAGCAGCGCAGAGCAGTCAGCATCGATGCCAACAGCGTTATAATAATAATAATAATAATAATAATAGCATAAAAAGAAATTATAAAAAAAAGCCAACTCGAAGCAAAAGCAAAACAAGCAAGAAAAAATGTTGCCGCGGCACAACATCTGCCTGTCATGTGCAAAAACGAGACGGAAAGCGTCGTGCGCAAACAAACTAACCAAAGAATATGAGCGCGACAGAGAGAGAGAGAGGGCAAGAGAGTGAGCAAACGAACAAACGGTTCGTTCGTTCGTTCGGTCGGTCGGTCGTTCGTTTCAACTGTTTGACGAGCAGTCGGTCGGTCGGTCGGTCGGTCGTTGTCGTCACAAAAGGGGAGGAAGCGGGTGAGCTATGGCCACTGTTGAGGTTGAGCAAAAACAGAGAGCAACAACGCGGGAACTTGAACACACACACATACGTACACAAATGTATACATTTATATATGCAAGTATATAAATATATATACATATGTATATACATTTATATATAACTGCAAAGCAAACAGCAGGCAGCGATGTTGCTGCGCAGCAAAGTTGTACGACGACGTTCGTTCGTGTGTATTGGTTATGCGGAGTGCGGGTGACGCAACAGCAAGTGTAAGGCGGCGGGCAGGCAGCGCCGTTGGCAACTGAATACGATACATATACATATATACATATACACAAGCAAGTCACACACATACACGCAGGCACAAAACTCGCAGCGTCATAAGGGGACAAAATGTAAGAGCGAGCAAGCAGCAAACGAACGAAAGCACGAACGAATAAACGACCGACCAAACGCCAGACAGGCAGCCAGACCGAACGAACGAACGACCGACCGACCGACCAACCGACCGACCGACCGAACGACAATCAGTCGGTGAGCCGTGCATAGTGACGTGCACAAAAATCCCCCGAGTGGCAATCGTATGCTTGTATGTGTGTAGCTGTAGCTGTCGTTGCATGCGCGCGTGCATGTGTGTGTGTATGTATGTATGAAAAATGATAGGAGACGTAAAAGCAAACGAGTCTAACGAGTAAAACGTAGCAATAAACAGACGACGACGAACGGCTGATGGCTGTTGGCTGCGCAGGGGTAACGGGGTGTAAGCGGGTGCGCAAGGTGAAACGTAAAAAAATACCGTGTAGAAGAAGAGAAGGAAGAAGCAGAAACAGGCACACACATGCACGTATATTTTTACACGGTGACCGTATAATAATAATAATTGTGGAGCATTGGCGCGCTGCTGGCATAAAGTCCACACACAAACACACAGAGAGAGAGAGAGAGAGAGAGAGAGAGAGAGAGAGATATACATACATACATACTGCCTGCTCTGCCTGTGTGGGCGACGGCAGAGGCAGCCACAAATATGTACAGTAAAATATTCACAACGCCAAGAACGAAAAGGCAAATTGAGAAGAAACGAAATGAAAAAAGTAAACGAAACAAAACGAAAAGAAAAATAAAATACAACAAAAAATCACGAGTAGGCCGAAAGCAATTTATTTGAGATAGCGCCGACGTCGCTCTGCTCAGCCCGCTGCCCGCTGCCCGATGCCCGCTGCCCTCTGCTGCTGCTGCTACCCATTTTTCGTTCGCTTTTGCTTGCCTCTGCTGCGCTGCTGCCGCTGCTGCTGCGCTGCTACCGTGTAGCAAAGTATTGATTTTTGGTTCAAGCTTTAATTTAGTGCGCCAGCTTTTATTTTTTTTATATTATTATTATTATTATTTATTTCTTTTGTGTGCGTGTGCGTGTGTGTGTGTGTGCGTTGTTTTTGTTGCGTGTGTGTGTGTTTTTTTTTTATCAGTTATTACACTAGCTGTTGTTGGTGTTGTTGGTTTTGTACAGAAATAAGCGCATGTGAACGCGGCGCATGAAAAACGTGTTTTTCAGCCAGAAAATGTGTCGTAGGTTTTGTTGCCTGCGTTTCTGTCGGTGTGTGCGTGTGCTGTGTGTGTGTGTGTGTGTGTGTGTGTTGTGTTGTGTGTTGTGTTGTGTGTGTTTTTTTAGCTTTCACAACACAACGCAAGATTCGCAGGCTTCTTTCACCCCTCTCCCTACCTATCCCTCTCCCTCTCTCACGCAGCTCTTTAACATGTTTCTGCAGCTGCCGCTGCTGCTTCCTCTGGCAAAGTGCAACAGTAAGCAGCAGCAGCAACAACAACAACAACAACAACAACAACAATGGCAAAACGCATATGCCGCACACATGTGCAACTGCTGCGCGTATGTGGGCGTAGCTGGAGGGGCGGCGGTTTGGGGTTGCTGCAGCCCACGCACACACACACACACACACACACACACACACACACACACACACACACACATGTTGCCTGGCAACACAAAGCTCCCACTGCCATTGTACAGCAACAACAACAGCTGAAATAGTTACGCCGTAAACATAACTGTATATATGTTTATAGAGTCCGATATCTCTAGCATCTCAGCTTATTATATGTTTATATATAATATATATATTCTCATCGCACTTTACGAAATTACACAATTTATCAAGAATCTGATATGGCTTGAGTGAAAGGCTCTATTTACCGTTATATGTATATACAGAGACATGTGTCTCGCGTGTATCTAGAATCAACATATGGAGAACATAACGCTCGATCCATCATCATTATATCGTACTGTAGACATAGCATTTGCTATAATATAGATGTATATATAATATATGATTAATATATGTATATAGAGATATAGAGTATATCCAGCTATGGTAGAAGCTCTCTCTCTCTCTCTCTCTCTCTCTCTCTCTCTCTCTCTCTCTCATTGTCTCTCCGTCATTCTCCCTCTCTCATGTTGTGTGTCATTTCTCTCCTATTCCCTCCCGTAGCCTCCCTTTCCCTCACTCATTCATTTTCTCTATCATTCCCTTTCTCTCTCTCTCTCTCCCTCTCTCTTTCTCTTAACCTGTATCTCTAGTCTTTCTCTGATTCTCTATTCTCTCTCATTCTTCAACTCTCTTTAACTAATTCTCTTCCTCAGTCTTCATCTTTCCCATTCTCTCCATCATTCTCCATCTCTTTCATTCTCTCACGCATTCTCTCTTTCTCTCCCTCTCTCTATCTTTTATTACCTCTCTCTCTTATTCTGTCTCTCTCTTATTCTCTCTCTCTCTCTCTTATTCTCTCTCTATCTTATTCTCTCTCTCCCTTTCTCTATCTCTTATTCCCTCTCTCTCTCATTCTCTACATATCTTTATCTCATTCTATCACTCACTCATTCTCCATCCCTTTCATTTTCTTCCTCCCTCTCTTATTCTCAAACCTCCCACTCTCTCTCTCCCTCACTCTCTCCGATTCTCAACGATCTTCCAGCTTTAACGGTAGCTTGGAATACTAATGGTTTGCCATAAAAACAAATACAGCAAAAATTCCAAATTTTATAGCAAAATCTCCCAGCTGTAAAATGAGAAGAAAAAAAAAAGAATTGAAATAAAAAACTTAAGTTAACGGCTCAACGTGTTCTCAAATAGTAATTATAATAGAAAAAAATAACTTTCAAATCGGGTTTTTCCTCGTTTTAGCTTTCAGCTAGAATTTCTATAGCTAAATTTTGTGGTTCATCTTGAGTTACGAGTCTAGCGCAACCCTTAAAAGGGGCAGAAAAAAAAAAAAAGAACAGAACACCAACGTTAAATGAGGGTTAGCGTGTGCTCTATATTTCCCTTTTCCCATACCCTATAATAGCTGTCGACTCGCCTACCTGAACTGGCGTTAAAATGATGTGATATAGTGGAAACTGGAAAAGAGTTGGACAAGCTAATTTCAGTGATAGAGAGTGGGGATAGTGTCTAGGGATAGTTATATAAGGAGAGTGTGTCTAGGGATAGCTATATAAGGAGAGTCTAGGGATAGACATACATATATATACATATATGGATAGCGTATAGGGATAGCTATGTAATGATAGTGTCTAGGCATAGTTGTCTAGGAATAAGCTATAATATAGATACATATATAGATTGTCTAGGAATAAGCTATAATATAGATACATATATATACTTTTATATGCCCTTTCTATGGATAGTGTCTACGGATAGTTATATAAGTATAATATATAGGACTTGAGTCTAGGCCTAGTTATATAGGCATAATCTATAGTGTGTAGACCTCTATGTTTCCTTTCTTGCATATCCTTTCTCATATCATATCATATCGTATCACATCATATATTATATGCCTATATATGGCTGATTTCATGAAATTAGTATGACGATAGCATAATTTAGTGATCGCCATATAGGCATAGTCTACCTATACAGCTTATATATCTATGCTATATTATATATATCTGGGATTCATCAGAAACTGCATGATTTGGGTATATGGGAGCCTAGGGCTTAGCTATAGTGAGAGTTATAGAGATAATAATAGTTGTATCATCAGTTATGGCGATAGTTACGTGAATACTTATAGCTATAGCTATAGTGATAGTGATAGTAATATTTATGGCGATAGCTATGGCAGTATAGTAATACTTATAGCATTAGTTATGGCGACAGTTATAGTAACAGAAATAACTATAACTATAGTTATAGAGATAGTGCATATATCTAGTCTATCCTATACTCTCCATCTATCATATATACTACTATATGTACTATCTCTTCCCTCACTATATCTCCCACTGCTCGCTCAGGGCTTTAGCGTTTAGCCATTCTCTCAAATATTTCAAATTATCATTTTAGCTTCTCTTCCTTTTCTTCTTCTGCTTCTTCTTCTTCTTCTGCCTCTTCTTCTTCTTGTGCTGCTTCCTCTATTCTCGATTTAAATGCGATTCACAAGCGCATATTGATTTTCCTTTTCGGCGCTTGTTGAAAACAGTTAAGCAATTTGTATTATTTCTTTTGCCTTTGCTTTTGCCTTTTGCTTTTGCCTTTGGCTTTTGCTGCTATTTTCGGGCATGTGTGAAATTTGGCAACGTTGCAGCGACGATGTGCTGTTGTTTCTGCTGCGGCTGCTGCTGCTGCTGTTCCTTTGCCTTTGCCTTTGCTGTTGCTAGTGCTCATTCGTTATACGCTCTCTCGCTCGCTCTCAATGGCAACGCAACGTCCTTGTGACGTTTTTTGCCCCCTTGCGGCAATTGCGACGTCAAAAATTAACTGCAATTTGAGAGGCCTCCGCCAGTGCCTCGCCTCGCCTCGCCTCTCTCTCTCTAGCCTAGCCTAGCCCAGCCCCAGGCCAGTCAACCAACCAACCACCCACCAGCTCCATAGAATATAGATAATGCCTCTGTCTGCGTGTGTGTGTGTCGCTCTCTCCCTCCCTCTCTCTCTCCCTCTTCCGCTCTCTCTCTCTCTCTCTTGGTATTCGCGTAAAATATGCAAACTAAATTACAGCATTTTAAGCCGTTTGGCCATTTATTTATGGCATGCAAGGTGGCGCCCCCTGCCGGCCGGCATGCGCTACAGTTCTACAGTTATTTCAATGTGCGCCACACCCACTTGACAGCAGCCGCCCCCTTCTGACGAAACCGAAAACCAAAAATAACAACAAAACGGAATGGAACATCATTAAGAAAAGCAAAAGAGAGAGACAGAGAGAGAGAGAGAGGGAGAGGGAGTGAGGGAGAGAGGGAGCACGAGTAACTGTCACTTGACATTTTAATGGAATTTTTATGTTTTTGCTGCGACTAACAACAACAAGAAGAAGAAGAGGAGGAATAAGAGAAATGAGAGAAAAGAAGTAAAAACAAAAATTTAGCCAATTGACACTGTGACTGATACGTAGAGGAAAGGAAATCAAGTGTTAATTACGATCAGATACGATAAAAATACATACATATATATATATATATAAACAAATTCAAATGAGAAATTATATAGCCAGATGATAATGACTTATATGAGTCGGCTCAGACTTCAAGAGATACATACATATGTATGTCTATCTATGTACATACATTAATCATATCATATATCATCATATTATGCCATATATCATATCATATATATGGCCACTTCGCAGCCCAGTTGGACAGACGTGTGATCTGAGTGAAACCTCGATAACCAGACAAATCTTTCGTTATATCTACTGATTCACTATAGGTTATTATTGGTAAAACCTTGGTAAAGTCAAGGGACTTGAAGATAAATTCGCTATGTTGAGTTTGAAGGGCTTTATAGCGAGGTTTCACTGTATATGGATATATATATAGATCAATTATATATATGAATAGTGCTGGATAGTTATATAATAATTGTACATCCTGTTAAGTCTCAGTATGGCATATATCATGTAAGTATACATACATATATAGTGCATATATCATATCATATCACGTAATCTGTATGAGTGATGTACAATATGAACCCTGTCTATATAGTATGATATATATATACAATATATTGTATATCGTATGTACAATATAGAGCTTCATGTCTTCAGTATAGATATATAGATATATTATATAGAGATATACATAGATGTACTACATTATGGATCAGTTCTATGATGGGATGAATGGATATATATATGTATATATATGGATATGTATATGATATATGTATATGTATATAGGTATATTCATACATATACTACATTTACCATTCAAAAATCTAGAATTTGCTCTTTAAAAAGAGTTTTTAAGATTTATCATCTGAGATTTTTAGATATATTTTAGTATTTCCAGTAGTTGGCTTTAAGTTCAGGTATTTTGATATGATAAATTCATTATCGTCTGGTAACTTTAGATACTAAATACTAAAAAATATGTCTGAGAAGCTCATATGATAAATCTTTAAGTCTTTGAAAGAATTTTGAATGGTATATATATTTATTTAGTATATGTTTATGATCAAGTAAATCCACGTTTGCCTCTATATAAGCTTTAATATGTAAGTTTAACTACCTGAACTGAGCTTTTTAGAAATATAGTTTACTTGTTGAAGATATGCGAGACTCTAGATACATATATACCTTATAGGTATATATGTAGTTCCTGGTTGCATAGTTTACAGATATATATGTATATAAGTTTCCATGTTTCAAGTTTCAAGCTCAACTCCAAATCAAGTTCGAGTCAGTGAGTCATGCCTAACGGCATTCTATAGTTATGCCAATTTAAGCACAGATTGGTCAGTTTATCTTTCAGATATATAGGGATATATAGGGTAAAACAAAACGATTTACAGCAAATGTTAAACAGGTAGAACACGAAATTCAACGTGAGTTGAGAGAGGGAGAGAGAGAGAGAGAGAGAGAGAGAGAGAACAAGATAAAAAGAACTGGCCACGTAGCTGTCCTCTGTCCAGATACATATATATCTATATACATATGTATATATATATACATAAATGCATATAAAGTTCACAAATTGAGAAGAGAAAGAAGAAAAGGAAGAGAGCAAAGAAGAAGAAGACGAAGAAGACAAAGTAATATTTGCATAATTTAAATGCTAATTAGCAAGTCGAAAATGTAGAAAAAGCTATAAATAAATACTCGGATAAATATATGTACATATATAAACATACATACACATATACAGGCACATATTAATATGGAAATCGATAATTTCTATACACATATATATTATATAGAACCTGAATCAAAACTCGTTCCTTGGCGCCTCATGCAAATCGTGAAAAAAAAAACTTCAAGCCCAAAAATCAAATCAAATCGAGTTCAAATATTTCATCAATATAATTTCATCAAAAGAAAGAGACAGAGATAGAGACAGAGACAGAGACAGAGCTAGAGCTAGAGATGGGCACAATTGTATGCTATATAGATAAGATAATGCTTATAGATAGTCTAGCATTCATCCGCAATGGCTTAGCATTTAAATTGCAAACGAGTTTCTGGCCGAGAAGAGAATTCATTAAGAATATATATATACATATATATATATATATAATATATACTATATATAAAGTCAACAATAGGTATTCAACTGGATTCGCATCGATCATTAATCATTTTTATGGGGCTACATCAATATCGGAGCTAAAGCATCAGAGATATAATTGCAGCTTTGCCCATTAATCTTGCTACTGAATTTGTTGGACGATTATGAATATGAATACGAATATGAATATGAATATGAATACGAATATGAATATGAATACGATTATGTATATGAATATGAATATGAATACGAATATGAATATGAATATGAATATGAATATGAATATATGAATATGAATATGAATATGAATATGAATATGAATATGAATACGATTATGTATGTATATGAATATGAATATGAATATGAATATGACTATGAATACGAATATGAATACGAATACGAATACGAATATGAATATGAATATGAATATGAATATGAATATGAATACGAATATGACAATGAATATGACTATGAATATGAATATGAATTTGAATACGAATATGAATCAGAATCTGAATATGAATACGAATATGAATATGAATACGAATATGAATACGAATATAATATGAATATGAATATGAATATAAATATGAATACGAGTATTTCGCAACTTTTGACTTTTACTGTTAACTGGGAATGTTAATTAGCTGTTACTGTTACTGTGCACTCTGTTAACTCTTACTGTAAACTGTTTTCGTCTGCTGTTCTTACTTGTTTTAAGTATAGAATAAGCTCGTTCTATATGTATCTCTCTCTCTCTCTTTCTGTCTCTCTTTCTATATGTATCTCTCTCTCTTTCTATACGTTTCTCTCTCTCTCTCTCTCTGTCTCTCTTTCTATATACCCCTTTCTATGTCTCTTTCTGTCCCTCTATACGTCCTTTCCTCTCATTCTCTTTCTCTTTCTATAATATATATATCTCTGTCTCTCTTTCTATATGTCCCTTCCTCCCATTCTCATTCTCTCTCTTTCTATACGTTCCTCTATCTTTTTTCTTTCCCTCCTCTGTCTTTCTACATCTCTTTCTCTCTCTCTCTCTGTCTCTCTATAATATATATCTCTCTCTGTTTCGCTCTTTCTATATGTCCCTCTATATCTCTGCCTCTCTATCTTTCTATATGTCTCTTTTTATTTGTATCTCCCTCCCTCTCTCTCTTTCTCTCTCTCTTTCTATATATCTCTGTCCAGATATCTCTTTAAATATGTCCTTCTCTATCTCTCTCTAGCGCTCTGTCTTCCTATATATCTCTCTCCTTTTCTCTAGCTCTCCCTCATTCTCTCTCTCTCTCTCTCATTCCCTTTCTTTCTAGCTCCCTCTCTCCCTCTATCAATCTATTTATATATCATGTTTACCATATCTCTATATATACCATACAACCATGATATGATCAAGATAGATATATTATATAAACGTTTTAGAAAGGCATCCAAGCTTAAGCAGTTCCTATAATATTTCCATATAATAGAGTAAATTTGATATATATATATATATATATATATATATATATATATATATATATATATATATATATATATATATATATATATATATATATATCTTTATATTGAATTTCTCATGATTAATACTGATATATATATGTATATATCATATTACTTTGGCTGTTTTTTTCTCTCTCCAAGAATTATCCAGGTTTATTATTGCAAATCGTTTGCTATATCATATATCTGTCACAGCTATGTCCAAGCAGTTCTATATAGCATATGCAACTGGATATATCGCAGATATCGAGTCGAATTACAGTTCACTTTTAGCTCTATTCCTAAACATATGTTTAGCTAGATAACTAGTTTACATAACTGTATATATTATAACTGTTGACTTACCATATCAAATGTTGCTGGGTTAACGAATCCATAAGCCGCTGGCTCTGTCAATCATCTCATTTCCATAATATATATCATATATTATATACATATATAATGCGTACAATTCAGGTTTATAATCTTTGTGTTACTTCTCTCTCTCCCTCTCTCTCTCTCTCTCTCTCTCTCTCTCTCTCTCCCTCTCTCTTGGCATTCTTCTAACACGTTACTTTATCGAACTCGAACTCGAACTCGATTTTGTTTAATTTTCGAATTTACATTTTTAATCTCGAAACGATTCTTGGAAAATTTTTGAACGAAAAAAAAAACGCACACAAAAACAACACGAAAAAAACGAGCGACGTTTTTTTATTTTAAATACATACATACATTAGCTGTACATATGTATATGTATTATTATATTTATATTATAATTTCTGATATTTGATTATTATTGATTTTTCTTTGTTTCCCAAAAAAAATATATAAAAAAAATTTGTGATTTGCGACGAGGCAAACAAAACAAAAATGGAAGAAGACGAAGAAGAAGAAGAAAAATGTATAAAAATTATGCATACACAGATGATATAAGCATGTGTGTGTGTGTGTGTGTGTGTGTGTGTGGCGGCGGCAGCGGGGGCGTATTGTGTCCGTTAGCCAAAAACTTTTGCAGGGCGGTGCCGCAAAAATAAAATACAACAAAATATTTTAAGCAAATTGCACACATGTGTGTGTGCTTGTGTGAGTGTGCGTGTGTGTGTGTGGCTTAGGCAGGCCTTTGGCGCTTTTTATGCCACACTTCCATTTCAATTTTTCTTTTACGCACACACACACACACACACAGACACACACGCACACGTCTAAACTGGCCCAGCTGTGCATAAAAAACAATTTCAATTTATTATATAAAAAAAAATACAATCTATGCCACTTTAAAAAAGCACACACAAAAGCAAAGGAAAAAAAATTGAAAAAAATTAGAATTGGAACGCGACGACGTCAGCAGCCGCAGCAGCAACGACACACACACACACACACGCACAAAAGAGAATACGCTGCCAATGCGTAAGAGCGAGCGAGCAGGCAAGACACAGCAGGCACACTCACACAAGAAAGAAGAGAAAAAAAAAGCGAAAAAAAATTCCAACAATTTGCGCTGCGTTTTTATTTGCGACCCTTTTTCACTTTAATATTCGCGCATAGATCAGCATTGCATTTGGGCAACGGCGAATGAAGAGAAGAAAAAAAAAAGAAGTTATATATGCATGCATACATACACGCACATACACGCAGGCAGTAGCAGCGGCGTAGCGTGTGTGGGGGCAGAGGGGGTACGGGGCAGTAAAACGCGACGCAATTTTCAAATGAGTTGTTATTTTGCCTATATATATATATATACATATATTATATATATATAATATATATATATACGCACTCACACACACTCGCAAACTCACACACTCAAGCAGGCAGAGGCAGGCACAGCTATAAAAACACACACACTCACATACATATAAAGATATTCATATAATATATGTGTACACATATGCACATATATAAATATACAGTTATATATATATACAGGAGACAACGGCACACACACACAATTTTTTTTACATTTTTTCTTCTTTTTATTTGATTTGAATTTTTCTTCTTCTTTTCTTCAATTTTTTTGTTTTATTTTATTTTTATTACTTTTTTTTTGTATGGGCAGCTCTCGTTTCGTTTCGTTTATTTTTATTCAGATTTAATTATTTTTTCTTTCGCTTCGTTTCGTTTTCATTCCGTTAATTGCGTTGCACATTTACCTTGTTGTTGGTTTTGTTTGATAGCGACGATTTTCATAATTTATATCGTGAACTTCTTATAGATAAATTCGCAACGTATTTTGCAAACCGTCTTATAATATTATATTTTTTTTTTACATGATCTGCACGCGCTGCACACACCCGAGTTTTCAGGAGTTGAACAACACATCTACATCTATAACGACTTCACCGCGGCAACGCGCCAGCTGCGGCTAACGCTGATGTATCAGCTCGACATTGAACATCGAACTCGAACCGTTTGCGCAAACAGCTCGAAGCAACTCGCCGGGGTAGCAAAAGAATGGCATACGACATCAAGCCGTTCGATGCAACACTGAGGTGCCAAAATATTGAGTACGGTATGCTCTAAATAAACCAAATTTGCCAACAAAAACCAAATTATAATAATTGAGTTTAATATAGTTTAATGCAGTTTGATATAATAATAAAATTGAAATCATATATTCGAGTCTAGTCATTTAACTGTATGGCCGCTGGCCACCATTTGCAGTGGCACTGCCACTGTTCACATTCGTTGCATGCAGCTCTGACTGACGCTGTCTGACAAATCTTTTGTGTGTGTGTGTGTGTTTTTTTTCCCTCTCTTTTCTTTTGCCAATTTTGCAGTGAAAGTGAAACACAAACACAACTGCAGCGCTGCGACTGCGGCGCAACCTGCTGCAACATGCACGCCAGCATGTTCGACGGCGCTCGATGCTCGATGTTCGATGTCGAACATCTCTATTGCGAATCTGTATTGCTGGCCTGCTTCTTTCTGTGCGCGCGCTAATGTTTCATGTCTATTAATATTGTTTTGTTGTTGTTGTTGTTATATTATTATTAGGCGGCTGCCTGCTGATGCTACAATTGTTGTTGTTGTTTTTGTTTTGAGTTTTGTGCAATAGACACGGGCCGGCTCGCGTTGGCCTCATTGCCTGTCATGCAACATAACTAAGCACCGCAACGTTGCGCATTTTCGTTCATTCGAACATGTGAAAAGCGGCAACGTTGCGTCCATACACTTGTGACGCCGCAACGCGCTGCTTGCTGTTTATAACATAAATAAATAAAAGTCAAAGAATAAAAGGCGATAGCAAGAAGCAGCAGAGACGCAATGACGACGATGGCGACGTTGCCGTTGCCGTTGCCCGTTGCCCGTTGCCGTTGCCCGTTGGCGTTGCCGTTGCTTCAAAAGGCAGCAGCAAAAATATGAGAATAATTATGATGATGATGATGATGATGATGAACAGCAATGACAGCAAGAATAGCAACAACAGCTCGTACGACGCGTCGTTCATACACGTTGTGTTTGCATGACACTCTCGCTCAGTCACAGTCATACACTTTTTCAGTCGGACCACAACCATCGCACTAGCTGGCAGCACTGCACACACACACACACACACACACGCACGCACGCACAAAAGCGTGCACAGTGAGAGCGGAGGCAGTAGCAAAAATGACGACGCCCAATTTGTATGACGAAAAGGAGGTGATGGAGGAGTTTATTAGCTGCTATCGGCACTTTACGGCCCTGTGGGACAACACCTCCATCGACTACATGTCGAAGAAGAAGAAGGCACCCGGCTACCAGGAGCTACTCAAGATATTGCGGCGCGTCAATGGCGACGCGAGCGTCCAAGACGTCAAGCGTAAGATAAACTCGCTGCGCTGCTGCTATCGGCGCGAGATACGCAAAATTCAATCCTCGTACAGTGGATACGAGCCGCGGCTCTGGTGGTTCCATCTGATGGACTTTCTCAAGCCGGTGCTCAATCTCAATCTGATGACGCCGATGTCGGTGCAGCAGCAGCAACAACTTAAGCACTTGGACGACAGCTTCGACGAGGCAAGCATGCAAGTGAGTACGAGAGCGAGATGGCACTAGCGCGTAGGCAAGCAGAAAACAGATCAAAACAAAGAGTGAGCGAGAGAGGGGGGGAGAGAGAGAGAGAGAGAGGGTACCGTTGACAGCCGCCGTCTCGATTGTTCTATGTGTGCGCGCACGCTTGCATGTGTGTTTGTGTGTGTGTTTGTGTGTCTGTCAGTTTGGCTGTGTGCGTGCATGTTCGTGTTGGCTGTCATACGACGCGACGACGACGTTTTGGTCGTACGACCACGTTGGACGACAGTTCTTAAATTGACAGCAATGGATTCGCACCATGTACGCAATACGGAATTTTGGAAGGCGTTTTTTCGCCTTTATCGCTCAATGCCCGAACTCTGGCTGACCAACTCGAAGGATTATCGCAACCGGAAGCTGAAGGCACGCTCGTACGACCGCCTGCTGCAGCACATGCTCACCAGCGACCCGTATGCAAATATTCACATGGTGAAGCGGAAGATCAACAATTTGCGCACCTCGTACCGCCGCGAGCTGCGCAAGGTGCTCGAGAGCAAGGCCTCGGCCAACGGGGCCTTCGGCGAGGAGTACGTACCCTCGCTCTGGTACTTCAATGAGCTCGAATTTCTCTACGACCAGGAGACGGGCGAGGCGCAAACATTGATTGATGCCGACCACGAGCCGGAACGCCAGCCGGAGCAGGAGCCGGAGCAAACGATGTCGGTGCAAAAATCCGAGCCGGAGCAGGACATCGAACCGGAATACCTGAAAGACGCCTACAACGATAATGTGGTTGAGGTGTCCGTGGAGGAGACGGAGCCAGTGAGTTGGATGGGGTATTTGGTGTAGAGAAGGCATAGAAATACGGCGTATTTTAGATAGAGAAGGAGGTTTATACATAGAGTATCTGGGCAAATGCAGGGTATTATATATATATATAGAGATTAGATATATATTTTTTATAAACTGCCTAAAAATACCCTGTAAAACATAATATTTCTATCTCAACTAACATTTGCAGGGTATCTGCTAGTCGTCTTAATTCATGACATTTTTCTTTTTGGCACTCTTTGGCAGGATGAGGACATTTTCGCCGAGCCCTTTCCGGCCGAGGAGGACATGCTGGTCATCGAGGGCGAGGCCGAGATTGAGGGCGACGCCGACATCGAGGGTGGCCCAGAGGCCGAGGAGTTAGAGACTGACGTCAAGCAAGAATCGCAACGCAAATGCGAACAACAAATAGAAGGCAAATATCAGGCACACCAACTCTCCCATGGAATTAACATCAATAACATCAACAACAACAACAACAACAACAACAATAATAATAATAATACTAACGGGATAAAACAGTCGCATCCTTATGGC